>JACGDI010005733.1:215092-264611 GCA_014898725.1 Jacaranda copaia | reverse complement strand
GGCTGACTTGCCTCTGGGCTTAGTGGGCTGTCTCATTTGTAGAAAGGCCTATTGGGCCTATTGGGCTATCCCGTATCACTAATCTTGCTAATTGAGTATCCAACAACAAAAATTTTAGTAACTCATGGGTCATTGATTCAAGAGCCTTGCACCATATAACAGAAAATTCCAATACTTTGCAATCAGTTATAGCATCTCTAACAATGATGAGATCACTATTGGTGAATGTAGCGTATCTCATTTTCTATTGTTAAATTTTGTTGCCAGAATTTGACATCAATAACATATTTTTACTTGATCTTATCATGTGAAGAATTTGAGCAGAGGGCATGTCTTCTGTGATGCCAAAGCAAGGATGATCTAGACGAATAGCCATCGGACGAATTGCATGTCAGACTTGCTTCTCTGACCTTTTAGGCTTACTTTGCTGCCTCTCCATTATCCACCATGCATCTCTATTGTGCTTGTCTTAGCTGTCCTTAACCTCATATAATTAGAACTTTTATGTCATTATTTCACTTGCAAATGTCCAATAAACATCCTTTAGTTTTTGCAATTCATTAAGTAATAAGATGCATGGCCTAGCATTTGGCGATAATTAAATCACAAGTGCTAAACCTTTTGAAGTTCTAAATTTTGATGTTTGGAGTCCCTCTCCATTTTCCTCATTTAATAACTTCAAATTTTATGTAACATTTGTTGATCATTTTACCAAGTATACTTGGTTATTTCCTATTAAATATATATACCGATGTTACTGAAATTTTTATAAATTTATTATAGATAGTTCAAACTTATTTCAATACCTCCATTGCGATACTTTATACAAACAGGGGTAGTGAGTATCTTAGTTTTTAGTCCATGCAATTTAAATATGGGATCCAACATGTTATTAGTCCCCCAAACACTGCGCAATTGGTTTGTACTGTGGAAAGAAAACATCGACAAATCATTGAAACAACTCTGACGTTACTGCATCATGCTTCCGTTTCTCTCAAGTTTTGATCTCTTGCTTGTCAAACTGCAGTGTGTCTAATCAATAGGCTAATAACTCCACTACTTCATCCTAAAAATCACCTTCTTAAACACTCTTTCATCATTTTCCTAATCACTACAAATTATGTCTTTGGATGCGTTTGTTATCCTTGGCTAAAACCATACACTGCTAACAAGACTTGAACCCTAGTCTTGTCTTTATCTCTTCATGGGTTACTCCTCAACAAATAGCTATGCATATTTTGATATGCTTAAGATTAAAATTTAGTTTCTCGATGAGTGCTGTTTGTTAAAGATAGTTTTCCTTCTGCTACTAACGAATTGCAACTTCATCATGTTTCCACATCTACTATCCCAACATGGGTGGATCCTCCAACTTTAATTACATCTCCTTCTAAGCAGGCTTCTACTCATAATGATTCACTAATACCCTTTTTGCTAGTTGATCCTTGTCCCTTGTCCACTTGTGAGATCTCATATTTTCCTGCATTGCTAGTTGCTGCTCTTAATACCTCGCTCACTCAGCTACGTGATCTTTAGTTTCATCATTCATTGGTTCTCCCTCATCTGGCCATCAACCCACATCTATCCTTAATATCCCACGTAATCTATGTTTTCTTACTCATAACCAACCTGCCACTCCATAACTATCCGAAATGGTGACCTTATTAAAAAATATACATATTTAAACCAAAGCCAATCTTTTATTATCTTTCCACGTCTTCCTTTTGTACCTTACCCTTAGCTCCTCATACTTTTTGTCAAGCTAGTAAGCATCTAGACTGGTGCGTAGCCATGAAAGAGGAGTATGATGCTATGGTCAAAAATAAAACTAGGTCTCTGGTCCCTTACATGGTCTCTCATAATGTCATTGGCTGTAAATGGATTTTTTTGGGTAAAGCACAGAGTTGATGGCTCTATTGAACACTACTAGGCACAATTAATCGCAAAAGGCTTTATTCAGAGACCTCGCACTCATGTCTCTCGCACTCATTTTCATTCTACATTTAGTCCAGCACATCAAGCATACTATGATTTGATTAATCCTTTAATTTCTTTAGTTATCTCTTTTAGGTGGCCCTACATCAACTTGATGTTAAGAATGTTTCTTCTCTAAGGCACTTTGCAAGAGATTGTATAAATGCAATTGCCGCTAGGGTTTATCAACTCTTGATATATATCTAAATGATGTATGCCTCATCCACAAATCCATCTATAGGCTGCGTTAAGCTCTGCGATTGTGTTACAATGAGTTGAAGGGATTTCTTATCCACTGTGGTTTAATCTAGAACACGATGACTGCTCCTTGTTCATATGATGTAAACTAGGTGCCTTGGTATTTATGATGATATGTGTTGATCATGATATTGTGGTTACTAGTTTTCACCTCTATATATCCAAAATATGATCAAGCTTTTGAGCATTTGATTCTTTATCAAGGAACTAGGTCAGTTACAATGCCTTTTGGGCATAGAGGTCATTCAATTCCTCACACCAACTATTTAATTCTTGCATAGAGTAATTACATAGTTTAAATCCTTAAATCATTTCAACGAATTGGAAGCTAAAGGTGTTGCCACTCCCGTATCAACTATTGAAGCTTTTATCTCTTAGTGATGGTTTTGATCCAACCAGTGCAAAGATTAATAGACAAGTTATTGGAGCTCTTCGTTATCTCAATGTCACTTGGCCCACCAATCTCTGTTTCTCTAAAAATAGATTGGCGCAATTTCAATGTTGCCCTTTAGTTAAGCACTGGCAAGTAGCAAAGCGATTGCTTTGCTACTTGAAGAATACTATCACTTATAGTCTCCATTTAAGTCCTCCTACTACCTCTAGGCTTCTTGCTCATTGATGCCGACTGGGATGGAGTTCTGATACTCGTTACTCTACTTTGGCGTATGTAATACTTCTTGGCTCAAATCCAATTAGCTGGAGTTCTGAAAAAACAAATCCAGGAATTATCTACGAAGCCTAATATCGTGCTATTGCGAAACTTAATTGGATAATCAACCTCTTTCAAGAACTAAAACTTTCTCTCCATCACATTCCCATTGGATAATCAACCTCTTTCAAGAACTAAAACTTTCTCTCCATCACATTCCCATTGTCTTTAGTGATAATACTGGAGCCACTTATCTTGGTCGGAATACAGTTTTTCATAGGCGCTTGAAACATATAGCTATAGACTTTCATTTCTTAAGAGATCAAGTTGAGAAAAAGCATATTGATGTTTGATGTATATGATCCACAAACTAGCAACACACTCGTGTTGGTGTGTGTGTGTGTGCGCGCTGTGAGGGGGCATTCCACTGGGATGCCACCCCAGTAGAGGTCATCTGCTAAATTTGTTTCCACGATTGGTCTTACCTTTAGTAGAACCGATCATGAGGGGTAGATAACAACATCATTTGACGTAATTTCTTAAGTCATTTAGAATTGATTGAATTCCTTGATTTGTGTGCATTCTTAATTCCGCATCAATCATTGCTCTTGATTTAGTATATATTGTTTATTGATTTTCACTTTCTCCTATTTTTTGTAATTCCAGCACTGTATACAGTGCTTTATATCAATGTAATCATCAAGCCTATTTTCAACATATACAAAGTGAAGCATTTCCACTAAAATCAAAGATTGAAGCCGTATAATACTCCAACAAGTTCTGTCTTAGAATACTAAATCATCTACTATAAGAACTAAGTTCTTTTTCTTAATCATACCTTAGATAAGATTGAAACCCTGAATGAGAAGAGCGGGAGAAATTAAACCTACATTTGATTATGAAGACATCTTTATTCTTTTCTTTTTCAATTTTTTTCCCTACACTCAAGTAAAAAAAAAAAAATTCATAATTTACTGTAGCCATTAGTCTACAAACAGTTTTCTCAATCAGCTTCCTGCAACCCACCCAAAACAAGTGAGCCCACAAACAACCCAACGCCCCCAACCGCAAGCAACCCACCAATGATGGCCTGGGCCACCACCAGCGTCGCCGAGTCATCCGGGATCACCACGATGGTCACCAGGGCCGCCACCAAAATGGGCAGAGCAGCTGAGGCTAAGGCAGAAGGCGAGAAACCTGCCGCCTTTTCCAGTAGACTTAGGAGTCCAAGCTCTTCCGCCTTGGACAAAAGTCCCAGCTTCTCAATGGATGATAATGTGACTCCTAACTCCTCTGCTTTGGAGAGCAGACCGGCTTTTTCTACGGTGCTCAACACTTTGCGCTTCTCCAGCTTCTTGAAAACGTCGACTTCCAGTTCCTCGCTGCCCTCGTAGAATATTCCGGCGCCGAACCATTCTTTTTTCCAGTTGGTGTCGTATTTATTTACCTGAAAAGTGGAAAATAATAAGAACAATATTCTATGTCTATGTCCAGTGCATCATTTGTTCATCATTTTCTCAGTAATATATGGAATCAATTCAAGTTATGATGCCCCAAAACAACAAAGACATGTCTCTGTGCGATATTATTTAGCAAACTAGATAATCCTTAAACACAAATGGCGTTAAGTATGATGTCTAAATTTGTTACCACATATCAAGTACCTATCTTGGAAAATTACTGTTCCGTTAAAGTGCCTTTCTTCGCAAAATACTGTTATGTGGAAATACGTGGTGCAGAATTTTCTAATTATAGAAAAGTACTTAAGTGAGCGAAAATGGAAAATAAGTCATAAATTGCTTTAGGCCTAAGACTATTTCAGTATAGTTTTTTTTTTTTAAATTTATATACTTATATTTAAACTTTTAATTTTATATTTTATGTATGAAACTTATATAATACTATTAAAGATGACTTAATTATTTTAATATAAATTAAAATTTAATATTAACATAAACTAATTAGTAAATCACACTTATCATGAGATTAGTATACTGTTTTAAAAGGCGATCACTTACAAAGAATTTATTATAACATTTGTTAGTTGATTAATAGGATGCGGACAAATTATGCTTTGCAATAATTTTTAATTAAAATAGAGACTCATTTTGAAACATTTTTCAAAAAAGAATTATAATAATAGATTTGTACTATGTGCGTTGTTGAATGGGTATATGCTGAGACTGTTACTTTGGAATTCACAACCCGAAACAAAAGAGCCGAACAACAAAACATATATATATATATATATAGCTAACGACTTCATAATAACATCTTTAATGATATCAGTCTTTTGACAGCAATATAATGCGACTGTAACAAATCAATATAGTTTTGGAACTAAAGAATAATAACAAATCTATTTTATTTGCTCAGTGGAATAGAGTTGCTATAATTTTTAAATTTTTTTAATAATTAATGTCTGAACTAATTTTTAAAATATTAGAGAAATATGAAATATTTAGCTTTAAATCTTTTTCTTAAATCTGAATCCACTTGCCAAGGGCTCTTTTTCTTTTACGAACACATAATTCAGTTCAAATTCTTTCATTACGTTCTGTCAGTAGAATGTCAGAAAACTCCATGGGAGAAATATACGTATCATCTAATGCGCCCGCCAACAAAGTCATGGTAATGTACAAATAAGCCGTAAATAATTTAGCAGAAATTTTTCTTAAAAAACAAAATAATAACTTCCCCATTTTCTATTTTATAAAAAAATCTGAGTAATTTCATTACTGTATTATACCTTCTTTCTTGGTGCCATGGCTAAGAATCGGGGGGCATAATTGGCAGGAAACAACCGACGGAACCGGGCTCTGAAGGGAAACAAACCGTTTTCTGGGTTTCTCAGGTAATTGCTTGCAGTTGTTGCCACTGCCATTTGAAATCGCTGTCCTCTTGGAATTTTCCTTTCCCCTAATCGGCGGTGGAAATGATTTTCGTTTGGGATGTTTGGTTTTTGGCAGAACTCTGTTTTCCGGTGAATTATTATTATTTTTTTTCCCCGGGAAAGGAAAAATAAATTCCTGTTGAAGGAAATCTTTGGGTCGACCAATCAGGGCGCTGCTTATCCTATCAGGATCAAGGGTGCATGCCTACTTGGAATTGGTGCCTTCTAAGAGACTTGAAATCCCGATCTTACCCTTGTCACGTTTTGCTGAACAAATTTTTAGTGACGTACAATTTTTCTTTCCTTTCTCTTTTTTTCTTTTTAAATACATTGCTGAACAATTGATTTTTATATCAACTCCATTAAGTGCTACACTACCACCTTTTACAGCCTTTCAGGCTAATGATTTTCAATTACCAAGTTCTTAACTTAATTTTCAGATTAATAAATTAATAAATTAAATTTTTTATATAGTTTTTTTCTTTAGGGTTTTTCTAATTAATAAAGAGTATTAACTACGATTATAGCTCTATTGAGTTCATTTTTAAATTTTAAATTACAGCTCTATATCTGTGAAAAAATAAAAAAATATTTTTTTAAATTAATTAATATGTTACTATTAAGTTCATACAAATGCAAAATTTTTAATATCGTTCACATATACTAGCATAATATTTAACATGAAAATTAAATTTATCATTGTACAGTAAATTAATTAATTGAAATTATAAAAAATTCTATCAAAAAGAACTCAATTATTAATATAAAAGATTCAACCATATTTTGTCTAAATATCAAAATTTTTTAATGATTCTAGTCTATAAGTTAATGGTGTTAGAGTAACAAGAAAATTACACTTTTAGTCCCACAGTTTAACTATGCGTATGCTATTGGTATCAAACTTTTGTCACTCAACACATGTAGTCCAAATTTCTTAATTTTTTTTATCACTTTTAGTCCTCTACCCTCAATTTTTGTTAAATGTTGACGCAAAGTGTTAAAATAGAAAAAAAAATTATTCACAGGCCCTTAAAGTTTGATTCACTTACGAAAAAACCACAAATACTTAAAAATATAAAATATTGATTATCATTTAACAAAAAAATAAAAAAAATAAATTACACAAAATCTCTATAAAACAATTTATTCAAAATATAACATATTTACATATATGTGTATATATACACATGTATATTATATATATAAATATATATAACTCTACCCCCTCCCGTCGCTCACACCTCCACAAAAATCCAAGTCCAATAGCCAATTGGCAGCCGCAGGCCAGTGGTGTACCATGGCTAGGCTCTAGATTTGGCCACGGCCAACCTACCCATGGGCTGGTGGAGGTGGGGAAGGAATAGGTTGAGAGCTACAAGGAGTGATGGGAGCGGGGGTTGGGAGGAAGACAAGTTTTTATTTTTTTTATTTTTTATTTATTTATTTTTTAACTAATTTAAAATTTTAATCAAATTATTTTGAATATGATTTGTATTTATAAATATTATTAAGTACTAATTTAATATTACTAAAAAAATAAATTTTTTATTTATTTCATTTATTTGAATTATTAATTTACATTGTTCAAAATGATTTAAATTTATATGAAAATGATTATAATTATAAAAATATTTATTTGAAATTATATTATATCATTAGTATGATAGTTTAAGATTTATTTTTATTTTTTAAATGTTTTTTTAATTAATAAATAAATTTTATTTTATTTTAGTTAATAAATAAACTTAATTTTACTTTGTTTCTTAACTAATAGATAAATTCAATTTATTCTAACTGAATTATTTTGCATACATTGATTATTTTGATATTATTAAGTACGTAATTTAAAATTATAAAATTATATTATTTAATAGATGGATTTAACTTAATTTTAATTTTAAATTTTCTAATTTTTTACTTATTTTATTATTTAATAGATGGATTTAATTTAATTTTAATTTTAAATTTTCTAATTTTTTACTTATTTTATTATTTAATTAATAAATATATTTAATTGAATTTGATTTAAATTACTTTAGATATGTTTATGAATTAAATTTTATTTTTTAATTCAACTTGAATTTAAAGATTATTCAATATTTAAAAAATTTTATTCGTAATAAAATATATTTATATCTTTATGAGTAATTTAAACAATGCTAAAATTATACTCCATGATATGGGTAATATAACAAATAAGTCCATGGCATTTTTGTCTAAAAAATAACAAGAACAGCCAAACCTTATGAGGGTTTGTGTAATTTATTTTTTTAGCTTTATTTTTTAAATTTCTTTTATGAATCTTAATGAATATTTTTTATTTTTAAGTATTTGTGGGATTTTTTATGAGTGGATCGAACTTTAAGGGCATGTGAGTAATTAATTTTTTTTTTCTATTTTAATAGTTTCTATCAACATTTAACAGAAATTGAGGGCAAAGGACTAAAAGTGTTAAAAAATAAAGAAATTTGAATTAAATGTGTTGAGTGACAAAAGTTTAGTTCAAACAGTATACACACAATTAAACTATGAAACTAAAAGTGTAATTTCTCCTTAGAGTAACATAGTAACAAAAGCACAATTTTTTTTTTTTTTTTTGGTTTTGTTTTTTAGGGAATGTTTGGTTATGTTTCCCCAAAACAAAATTGTTTTGAAAAAACATAACCAAACATATCCTTATTTTGTCTCTAAAATACAGAAAAAAAAAAAAAGTTTCCACAAAATACCTTCTACTATCCTTCATTATCCCAAAATTTCCCCATTTTTCAAAATATACATACATATTATATATATCATATATATTATTATTCTAATAATAAAAAAATCACTCAATTCTATTTTTACCCTAAAAATCTAATAAAAAAATATTGATTTGATTGTTACAGTAAAAAATTTTCTCCCTCTAAAACATAAACAAATATACCAAAATTTTCCAAAATCAAATTTGAACTATTCCTCAAAATATAACAACAAATCAATTACATTTTTCAATACAACTTTCATAATCTCCAATAATTTATTATCCCAAAACATATAATAAATACATAATAAAATCACACAAAAAATATAACCGAACATTCCCTAAATTTTTTTTTGCTTGATTGGACATTTTATTTTGTCTAATTTTAAAGAAACATTTTATCATGTACAGTTAAGTTTACTTGAACCAAAATTAACAATAAAGAAAATTCAAATTGCAAAATAGGAAGTGTATAAAATCTTGTTCATGACTCATATTAAATGAAAAATTCAAATTAGTACAACATCGCAAATCCTAAAAAGATATGAAAAATTAATTTTTGGGCAAATCATATAATTAGTTCCTAAAGTTTTACTTGAGAATCACTTTAATCTCCAATTTTGAAAAGTTCATCTTTTGATCCCTAACATTAATATATTGTTCCATCTTAGTCCTTGTAATTACTTTTTGGTGGTATTTGGCGGAAAAATTGATCAATTTTGATTTTTTAAGGGCAAATTTATCAATTTAAGGTTTTATGTTCAACTTTAGTCCTTATATTACTTTTTATTTTTATTTTTTAAGAAAAAATTGCATTTTACCACCATGAAAATGGAAAAGGGCAAAGAAAAAAACCTTTAAAAAAATGGGCAAAAGACCTCTTCGTGTTTTGAAAATTATGCACACTGTCTCTCGCTCCTGATTTGGTTCAATATAATCCAAATTTTAACATATAAAAACTATATTACCCTTAATTATTTTATATTTAGTGACCCATTTTTTCATATGTAGTAACTGATTTTGTAGTCACTAATATCCCCTTTTTTTGTAGTCCTTGAGCATATATATATAAGAGTAATCTTTCTTGCTTATTAATTCCTAAATGAATCAAACATGTGCTAATACTCTTTTTCTTGTCATATTGTTTCAAGAGTCACATTTACAACAAAATCATTGTATCTAAACCATGTTTTATAATTTCCACCAAATCTAATTAAATTCAAACCCCTATCATCCAACAAAATCTCATAATCTAAACATTCATACTTAACCATACTTAACAAAAGAAATGTTAAGTTATCATCATCATAACATTCCCACAATTATTTAACATAACTTGCCCATTTCTAGAATCTGTTATTCCACGTAGTCGGCTGCAAAGTTTTCATAAAACTAAATTTTAGTCAGATCTAAGGTCATGTAATGGTGGTATTTACCTCAAAAGATCTTGGAACGGAATGAATTTTCTAATTGTAGCCTAAGTTTGAAGATCAAACGGGCCAATATTCACTAATTCCCATTTAAAATGAGCTCTTGACCCTAGTTGCATCTTGGTGGTAGGTCCCTATTTTTGACATTTTGCGATCCGAATACAACTTCAATTTTAGCAATTCTTAGCTATAATCTTATCTACACTCAAAGAGCTTTCCATGCATAGTTCCACTTCATCATTTGAACAATGAATTCTTTAAATATAGCTGAAAAAAAACTACTCTTGATTTTGCCAGTTTCTGCCTGTATGAGACAATGTTGATTTTTGTAGAGATTTAGGTTAATCTAGTCGAAATGTCTAGAAACTATTAGGTTTCCTTACTAGAAGATTTTGATTATGACTAATCCTTTTTATGCAATCTTTTCTATAAACACTTATAAAAGGTTTGGAAAGAAGTATGCAAGGTAACTAGCCATTGCATCAATCAAGGAGATCTTCCCTTGGAAGATGCAACTGTCTTTGTGAGAAAGGAAAGTGCTTAATATGTGGCTGTAGTCTTTCATCACAAATATGAAAATAATAAGTGTATTTATTTTGTAATAAACTAGCCAAAGAATTCAATCTCATGATATACTTGTAAGCATATTGCCAGTGAAAAGTTGAGTGAGTGCTCTAGAACATCTAGGTGACTTAGTTAGAGTGTCTGCATCCTTTGATCACCCTTTACTGTTGATCTAGTGCTCGGGTTTCAAGCGTCTGGTACTCTGTAATCTATGTTTATTTTTTCTAATTTAAATGCTGATTTAAAATCCTAAGTCCTCTGGCTTAGATAGTAGAGTAGGCTTGCCAAATCACTATAAATCTTTTGTCTTTTTTGTTTACTGCGTTGGTTATTTTTATTCTCTCTAAAATTTCAACCTTTCCTGGAAGTTTCAGTTTAGTATACTTATATCAGATCTAATCCATCTTGAGTTCTTTATCCTTCTGAGACCATATAAACTTTCAATTGGTATCAGAGCTAGGTTGGCTTCTATCTAATAGTTGCCTCTAGTTTTGATATCTATGCAGAAGAATAATTTCACACTCATCCACCCTTGTTTGATGACACAAACTATTCTATGTGGAAAAATAGAATTCAATAGTTCTTTATCGCCCTAGACTATGATCTTTGGAGTGTTGTCATGGACAGGCCCCTTATTCCAATGAATTTTGATATGTCTCCCAAAGATAGAATGGAACTTACAACAGAAGATAAGAAAATTCTTTCAACAAATGTTAAGGCAAAAAATATTTATCTTGTGCCCTAGTCAAGAAAGAATATAATCGCGTCAGTACTTGTTCCTCAGCAAAAGAAATTTGGGACATATTGCAGATTACCCATGAAGGAACCTCTCAGGTAAAACTAGAACAACTTGCTGTCCTTACTCACCAATTTGAAATGTTTTCATTAACAGAAGAAATGATAAGCTAAATGTATGCACACTTTATGGAAATTGTGAATCTAATGTTTGCTCAAGGAAAAATCTTCTTAGTAAGTGAGCAAGTTAGAAAAATCCTACGCTCCTTACCTAAAGAATGGAATTCGAAAGTGATAGCTATTCATGAAGCAAAAAAATTGGAAAAGATGTCAATGGGTGAACTCATTGAATCCCTTATCTCACATGAATTGACTCTCTTGAGTAAAGAAGAACGTTCTAAAAGACTAAACAAGAAAAACATAGCCTTCAATGCTCAAAATGGAGACTAGAATGATGACTTGGGAGACCTCGATGAAGAAAACATAAATGAGGAAATTGCAATGGTTACTAGGCATCTAAGGTAACTTACTCGAGCAAAAGGAAAATTCAGAAAGGACCCAATATCTAACTATAAGAGAAATAAGTCTCAAAAACTAAAATAAATCATATGCCATGAGTGTCATGAAGTAGGTCACAAAAGACTTGATTGTCCAAAGTTGAAAAGTTCAAGCCTGACAAAGGTTCTAAACCTAGAGCAATGACAATCACATGGGATGATTCTAACTCAAATCAATTCGATGTTAAAGATAATTCTCTAATGGTGGACAAGCAGGTAACTTTCAATTTTATGTTTGATTTTGAAAGTTTTGAATTTGATCATGAAAATACCAGTTCATTGAACATACATACTAAGTGTCAAAATTAGTTAACCAAGTTGGAAATAGAACTAGACTCTCTTAAGGAACAATTGTAAAAGACCATTAGTGAAAAAGCAAAGATTGTTCATGTCAATAACAATATCATAAAAAAGAGGTCGAATGAAAAGAATAGAACAATCTAAAAGAACAAAGAATTAGAAAAGTAAGTGGACATTCTTTTGGAAGAGAATTACTCACTAAAGAGGAAACTGAACGGGAAAATGCCTATTATAGATAGAACTCCTAAAAATCCCAAAATTTTCCACATGTGCAATCATGCTAGTCATTTGTCTTATAAATGTCCAATAAAAAGACACATTGGAACAAAGTATGTGTGGGTTAAAAAGGCTAACAAACCAGGACCCAGTAATAAGTGGGTACCTAAAGGGTTAAATATTTGTGATGCAAGAATAGGAGGAGAAAACAAGCGAAAAATGGTATTTGGACAATAGATGTTCTAAATGTATGAAAGGAGATAAGTCATTCTTCTCAGATCTACAGCAATTCATTGTAGGAAATATCTTGTTTGTAGACAACACCAAAGGTAAAATAGTCGGACAAGGTATTGTTGGGAAAAACACTGCAACTTGCATAGAAAATGTCTGGCCAATAGAAAGGCTAAAACATAATTTGCTAAGTAGTAGCCAATATGTGACAGTAGCTATTAGGTACATTTTCAACCTTTTCTCTACATATGTCAAGAAATGGTGTAACTGTATTCACTGTCCCTAGAGATAGAAATATCTATTACATTAATCTGAGTGATTTCATAAACCCAAATGTAGAATGTCTCATTGCATCAAAAGATCCTAGTTGGACATGGCATAGACGCTTAGGTCATGCAAACATGAATTTGCTAAATCACATTATTAAAAATGGTCTTGTAAGAGGCATTCCAAAACTAAACTTTAGTAAAAACAAAGTTTTCCAAAACTAAACTTTAGCAAAAACAAAGTTTGCAATGTTTGTGTTAAGGGAAAATAGATACAAATTTCTTTCAAGCCTATAAATGATGTATCCTCTTCAAAACCACTTGATCTCCTTCATTTAGATCTTTTTAGTCCAATGCAAACTCAAACACTTGGTGGTAGCAAATATATGCTTGTAATTGTGGATGATTTCACTCGCTTCATTTAGGTGCAATTTTTTTCTCACAATAATGATGCATCAAAGTCTTTCATTCCGCTTACAAAAAGAATGGAAATGAAAAGGGTCACACCATCAAGTCCATCAGAAGTGATCATACACTGGAATTTGAGAATTAAGTTTTGAGTGATTTTTGTGATGAATTTGGCTATGCTCATAATGTTTTTGCTCTTAGAACACCCCAACAGAATTGGTAGTTGAAAGAAAAAATAGGGTACTCTGGGAAATGGCAAAATCTATGCTAAATGAGTATAGTTTTCCAAATACTTTCTAGGGAGGAGCAGTCAACACGGCATGCTACGTGATTAATAGAGTTTTTCTCAAGCCTTTCATTAAAAAAATGCCATATGAACTGTTGAATGAAAAAGTTCCAAATATCTCTTACTTTCGAGTATGCAAGTGTCATATTCTCAACGATAGAGACCCACGAGGTAAATTTAACTTAAGGTCTGATGAATTGTTGGATACTCAATTCATAGCAAAGCATATAGAGTTTTTAATAAATGAAAATGAGTAATCTAAGAAACCATTCATGCAATATTTGATGAAGCTAACCCTCTAGCTGCCTAGGGAACCTTGATCATTGAATCTACAAGAGTTGAACAAGTTATTGAAGCTATTCAATAAGGTAAGGACCTTAAGATCTCAAAAAGAAGTAATCATCCAATAGATGATACAACTAGAAGTTCCAATGACCATGGCAATAAAAAATTGAGAAACGTCAAACACTCCTTCAGTAATCTAAACAATAACATAATTGGAGATCCCCAAGCAGGAATTACCACAAGATCTCATGCAAAAGAGAAATATTCTAATATTACTAATAGTGTATTATTTTCTCTTATAGAACCTAGAAGTATTAAAGAAGCTCTAAATGATGAATCCTGGGTCATAGCCATGAAGGATGAATTGTCATAGTTTGACAAAAACAAAGTCTAGGACTTAGTTAAAAGACTCAGAACACATTGTGATTAGAACTAAGTGGGTATTTTGCAACAAACTGGATGACAAAGATAATGTTATCAAAAACAAAGCAAGACTAGTTGCCAAGGGATACTCTCGGCAAGAAGGTATTGACTATGGAGAAACTTATGTTCTTGTTGCACAATTTTAATCGATTCGAATGCTTATGCATCTCATTAAAATTTTACTCTTTTTCAAATTGATGTAAAGAGTGCTTTCTTAAACATATTCATAAAAGAGGAAGTCTTTGTTGAATAGCCACTAGGTTTCAAAAATCTTCCTTTTCCAAATCATATTTTTAAACTCTTAAAAGCTCTCAATGGTTTAAAGCAAGCTCCTAGAACCTGGTACGAACGTCTAAGTAATTTTATTTTATCAAAAGGATTCAGTATGGGGGTTTTTGACACTACTCATTTCACAAAAAGAATCTCAAAATGACATTTTGATAGTGCAAAATTATGTTGATGATATCATTTTTTGGGGAACAAAAATTGACTTATGTGAAGACTTTGTTACATGCATGCAAATTGAATTTGAAATGAGTCTTTTGGGATATCTCAATTATTTTCTTGGTCTCCAAATTAAACAAACTCCTCAAGGAATTTTTCTCCATCAAGAAAAGTACATTAGAGAATTACTAAAAAGTTCCGAATGGAAGAATGTAAGGAAACGCCAATTCCAATGGCACCTAATACCAAGTTGGAACTTGATCCATCAGAGAACAACATAGATGAAACCTTGTACCAATGGATGATTGGAAGTTTGCTACATTTAACCACGCATAGACTAGATATACTATTTTCTACCAGTCTTTGTGCTCGATTTCAAGAAAATCCAAATGAATCACATCTCAAGTCATGCAAAAAATTCTTCAATATCTAAAAGGGTCTTCTCAACTCGGTCTATGGTCTTCTAGGTCAAACACTTTTACTTTTACTGGATTCTCTGATGTTGATTATGCAGGATGTAAAATTGACTGCAAAAGTACTACTAGAACTTGCCAACTTCTTAGTCAATGCTTGGTAAGCTAGTGCAGCAAGAAACAAAATGTTGTAGCCCTATCTACCATGGAAGTAGAATACATGGCTTTAAATAACTACTGCACATATGTAATGTGGATGAAACAAACATTTTGTGATTTTGCTTTACATTTTTCTTGTGTTCCCATTAATTGTGACAACATTAGTACTATTAGCATCACAAAGAATCCTGTAAACCATTTACACACTATGCACATAGAGATCGGGCATCATTTCATTAAAGATCATGCTGCTAATGGAGACATTTGCATAAAATATGTGAATACAACAAACCAACTTGTAGACATATTCACCAAACCATTGACTAAGGAACGAATTTGCTTTCTTAAGGAGAAATTATGAATTAAAAATTTTCCCGCATAATTTGTGGAATGTTCTCTTGATCGCTATTCTTCTTGATGATGAAGAGGGAGATCGAGCCTCACAAATGAAGTTTTTACATCACTGTTATGTTGCCAGTTATGTCTATGTTTATGTTTATGTTTTTTACATTCAAAAACCTAGCTATGTATACTTGGAATATGCTTGATTACGTTTTTTTTTTTTTGGCTAGTATGATGGTTTGCTGTCTTTGGCACTTGCTATTGTATAATGACTAACAAATAGTCTGGTACTTTGTCACTTAAAAAATGTAGATAATTTATCTCTCTATTCAGTTGCGCACTTGCATATGATATGCTATATTACATTTGACAGGGGGAGGCAGCATAGGTCATTATGAAAAAGGGGGAGTTTATTAGATTTTCTCACTAGAAGGTTTTGATTATGACCAATCCTTTTTATGCAATCTTTTCTATAAATACTTATCAAAAGGTTTGGAAAGAAGTATACAAGGCAACTAGCCATTGGATCAATCAAGGAGATCTTCCCTTGGAAGATGCAGCTGTCTTTTTGAGAAAGGATAGTGCTTAATATGTGGTTGCAGTCTTTCATCACAAATATGGAAGTAACAAGTGTATTTATTTTTTAATAGACTAGTAAAAGAATTCATTCTCACAATATACTTGTAAGCATATTGCTAGTGAAAACTTGAGTGATTGCTTTGGAACATCTAGGTGACTTAGTCAAAGTGTCTGCATTATTTGATCAGCCTCTATTATTGATCCAGAGCCTGAGTTCCAAGCATTTGATACTATAAGTCTTTTATCTCGTTTATTTACTGCGTTGGTTATTTTTATTATCTCTGAAATTTCAGCCTTGCTTGGAAGTTTCGGTTCATTATACTTATATTAGATCTAATCCATATTAAGTTTTTTTATCCTTATAGGATCATATAAACTTTTAGAAATTTATGCTATTAAAACAATCTAGACATTAAGAGCTTTCTAATGGTATGTTTGCATGGAAGATCAGGTGGCTGGAGTGTTGGTTTTCAATTTTTTAAAAATTGAAGTCTGGGTAACGGTTTTACCGATTAGCAAGTTTTATCTTGATTTCTACAAACTTTCTAGAGTTTGGGAATAAAAATTTTAGATTGCTTAGAATTTTGATCCTTGATGTGTTAGGGGACATTTGCCTATGGTTTTGATAGCTAATGGACGAAAATTTGGAGGGTTGAAACTGAGTTCTTTGGGACAATCTACAGAGAGAATAGAGTTGGTGTGGAAATGGCTATGGGGTTGGTCCCTATTTATAGATAATGTGATTTTACTTATTTGCTTAGTGGTCCTTAGTACTTTATTTTATTTTGATTTGACCCTAGACTTTTTATTGTAATTTAGTCCTTGATTTTTTGTCTCATTTTGAATTGGCCCAAGGGAAGAAAAAAAACTTCTATTTTATATTTTATTTTATTATATACCTAATATACCATTTGTAAGTTAAGATATATATACATTTTTGTGCCTAGGGTGCATGGCTAAATCCATAGTGTATATGTATTTAGGAAATTTTAAGTTAATCTTTTGATTTGCTAGTTTAATTTAGAATGCTATTAATCATATAAAAAGGGATAATTTTATAAGATAGTCTATCTACTACATATAGAGTTTTCAATTTTTTTATTTTCTGTAATTACCATATAGCTTAATAATTTAATTTTTAAGGAGAATTACTTATGAGAAAAGATAGGATGTTACAACCTCCTTCAATTTTTCATAAAATTCTGATGATCCTTCACCTGTAAGACACATTCAAGAATTACACATCTTTTCATATTTGCGAATGAATTTGTATGAAATACATGTCCATAAAAAAGAACAACAGCAACACCATGTCTTGACTTGTCTCATAGTACCCTATGCTATATCCTTCCAATATTAATTTTGTACCATATTTTCTGGTCATTGGGCAGAAAACATGTCATAAAAAGGATTGGTCATCTATGTTTGGAGGTTCCTCTCTATTTAGATTAATGCTTTTTTTATGATTAATTTTGCATTATAAGAACTAGATCCCATAGCATCATAAATTATGTTTTCATATTTATTGTTTGCAGTATCAAAAGAAAAATGAGCATCACTAGAAGCTCTCCTATGCATATTGAAATCCAATGGTTCAATCTCCCAATGTATAGGCCAATACCAATAATTAGGCTTAAACCCATACTTTAACAAATGTAAATGTACTTTATTATGTCTCAGAATTTTTAGAGTTTTATCTTTTGAACTAGTACACCTTATTCCTCCATCTTTCAAGCATTAGATTGGATAGATGCATAATCAACAAAATTTTTCAACCTAACAACAAACTCTCTTATATAATCTTTTTGATTTGGCAATAGCCCATTATATATCCAACTATGTTCAACACGAATTTTATGTTTTGTAAAGGAGCAAATTTATTAAAATCAATTTCAATTTGAATGATGCAAGAGTAATTTTATTATAAATACTTAAATATTTATGGAATTATTTGATTATTTACTTTATTAATATATGTTTATTGGAAAGTAATTACTTATAGTATCTTTTTCTTCTTCTTGATAATAATTAGACTGAAACCCATACTTCGACAAACCTACATGTACTTCATTAGGTCTCAAAATTTTTAGATATTTATCTTTTGAATAAGAACACCTTTTTCCTTCATCTTTTGGAAATTGAGGTTGGATGGATACAAATCAATAAAATTATTCACCCTAACAACAAACTCTCTTACACAATTTTTTTAATTTGACAAGAGCCTATTATACATTTGATGATGGTATAAACTTTTTGATAGCATTCTAGGGTTCAATCTAAAATGATTGACCAAATGAGTGGTAAAAAAGATCTATGAAGATATAGTATGGTCAAGCCTTACAACCAATAGCACATGTCAGGCTAGCTGAGGTACTCTAATGCTCAAGTCAGTACTAAATCAACTAGATGATAGAGCAGCAAAGTGAGACCTTTAAGTGATAATTAGCATACCTTATTGAAAGGTGGTAATAGGGTATTTATAGCCTTTCTAGAGAGGTTGATATGTCAATGATACCTTCGCATATACTGAGAGGATCTTTGTATTCACTTGAGGACCCTTGGTTCTTCTCTTTTTTGTGTACTATTCCAAGTGGCACCTTTTCTAGCTCTACAGGACATAGCGATATGAAAGAGATGCATACTACCCTGGTGCTGTAGCAAGGTAGTACTAGAGGAGACACACTATTAATATGGAGACACGTTATTTGTCAGGGCATTTAATGCGATAGAGAGGTGGTCACAGTGTATCCAATATAACTAAGTCTAGTGGCGCATAGTTGCTCTTATCAATCTCTAGGGTCGAGAGGTGTCCTCATCTGTGAGTCATTGTGCACACTCCAGTTGAGGTATTAGAACTCTATTAGATTCAAATATCTTCTTGGCTAAAGGCTGAATAATCTTCTTGAGCTAATCAACCACACTCTGGTCGATTGGTCAAAGTGTTGACACTTATGCTGATAGAATAGCCCAATGAGGTTGGGCCTGGTCAATCACCTAGTTGATCATTAATGGGCTGGGCTTGACAGTTAGTTGGGTTGTTGCATGTTATGCTTCTTATCTGGTTAAGTGTTATTGGGTTGGGCTTATTAGGCTATCTCATATCCTATTAAGCTATCCTATATCATGAGTCTCCTTTATTCCTAAGTCCTAATAGGGATTATCAATGAGAAAGAATAGACTAACTGATTTGAGAAATTGGAATTAGCTCGAGAAGGGATTCAACACTTTGGTAAAGTTTAAATCTAAAAAACCGACTAGGGTTTTAGTGCAATAAATGTGATTATTACATTGGGCAGCACAAAAAGTCAACCGATGAATGCATAATAATTACTCATTAGCCGATCGTCTTAGTTGGTTGAGTTACTCGTTGGCTGAGGCCTATAAATAGGCACAGTGAAAAATTATCGTTTACATATTTACAGCATCCTGAGAGGTCAAGCTTGACATTTTACTACTCTTTCCCTTAGTCGATCTTACTTTAATTTTGCTAACTATAAGTCTTTTGTGATCTTGAGCAAGCTTTATTTTTCTTTATTTCAACTGCATTTTCCACAGTAAATATGTTGAGAGTGTTTGGGGAAGATAATGATGAAGAGAGCAATAGTGAGGAGACCTGATTAGATATGGGTTCATCCAAGAGGGTAGATGACTCGACTAGTAGGACTAGTGAGTTTTCTAGTGATAGTTCATGTTCTTATAGTAATTCAAGTGACACTTGTGTCGATGTTAAAGGTGAGGCTAGGCAAAGTCAACTTGTGGTGTCTCATAGTGCATTATTCACCCCTGACCACTATAGTAAAATTGTGTCTACGATCATAAATGTGGATCTCAAATTGATTAGGTAGTTTGGCGTTTGAGCTGATTGTCCCTAGGTTTGATAATAGTATGCATTGACCTCTGGTCATTTACATAATGTTGTTCGAGGATGCACTGAAGTGTAGGCTTGGGTTTACCCTAGCTTAATTCATAGTTGACCTCCTAACTGGTCTCCAAGTTTGCATAACCTAACTTTTGCCAAGCTGTTTCTAACTTTATACAGTTTTGTTGTTTGATGTTAGTAAATGACCATCTCCTAATTTTTGCCAACTTTTTGAATCTCTTCTACTTTTTCATGTCCTAGAAGTTGGGTAACACTAAGGAGTTTGGCTTTTACTATCTCACAACCCACCCTTGTCATAAGTTTTTGGTGACTCCCTTATCCTCACATGAGCAAGAATGAAAAAAATGCTATTTCTTTGTTTGAGCGCCAAGTGGGGTTGAGTATTACATTCTAAAGGGGTGGTTGAGGGAGCATTTTGAGATGCTAGGGAATGAGAACCCTACCTAGCTCAATACTTTTATTTGAGATTTAACCTAGTTTGGTCAAATGGAGGCATTGAGGTACAATAAGGAGAGAAACCTAGTCTTAGCATGCTTTTTGCCTGTCCAGTTGGATCTATCTGCTAATGCTTGACTAGGTAGACACTACTATCAACTTGCATTAATTTGTGTTTTTTCTTCAACTTTCTAGTCGATAATAGCATTTTTATTTTCCTTGTGCCATTTTAGATTGAGAAAAGATCATTGCATCAACATGCAGATGGTGCAAGAGTACTACCAGGCAGCTACTTATTGAGAGGGTGCTTCTTAGATTGCTTTGTAGCCACAAGTACTACTGCCTACTTCTTAATTGGCTCGACCACTTTTTGTCGAAGCGAGCAGCCTAACATTTTGATAAAAATGACCAATTGTTAAGCAGCCTATGCTTGCTCGACAGAAGATTATTATTGATGAAGAAAAGAAAAAGTCAGGGAGGCCTCGCCCTTCAATCCCTAATTTGATGACGACCTATTCCTATTACCCAAATTTCTATCTCAAGGTAGTAGACTAATATCCCAATCCAGAACTCAATGACAATGACAACAATAGGTCAATTGGAGCTGGTCTTTTGAAGGTGATGATGGTCGGACTTTTCATGTCCAACTAGAAGAAAATGTTGGGGGTGACCTAGCTAGAGGCCCTGAAGGTGTATGCCTATCACATAAATATTGTAAGTATCTAGTTGAGTTTGACCTATTTTATCTAGTTTTATGTTTAAATGTCTCAACTAAAATCATTGTTAATGTAGGTGAACCAATTAGGCTACCATTTTTATTTCAGGTCTAGGCTAGCTCTTGATGCTCAGGAAGAGCTCCAGAAGAAGTAAGAAGATGCTTATGACATGAAGGTGTGCCTTAATTTGATACAGTCAAGGATCGATCAACTAACTTAGCAGATTAAGGAGAAAGATGCATAGCTATTAGCTATAGTTGCTGAGAAGAGCAGTAGGACGAGTTGCTACAAAAGGCTCAATCAGAGGCTAAGGCCTTATACCATTCTGGTCAAAAACATAGGCATAACATCACTATTCAGTTTGCTTGATATGAATTCTTCAAAGTATTGCCAAGCATTTGAAAAGAGACAATCCAATAATTTTTGCTTTGCCTAGCTTTCCAAGATGTGAGCGTTATATTTGCAGTTGACAATACGATAGAGGCTTTTGACAAGGATGTAAAGTAGTTGGAGTTCTTGGGATGCCAGTTTTGACTAAAAGATAAGTAACATTGTAATGTGCTACAAACTAATTAGCTCAAGGACTATCCTGAACCAGCGCTAGTCAACAAGAGTGAACTAGCTGAGGTGGCTAAGGGCTTTATTCAGCAAAGAAGGGACAAGGTGGTGAAGGAGTTCACCTTTGTGAATTGACTTTGCCTTCAACGTTAAAGATGTCGCATACTTTTCTCCTGGTGGTTGCACATTTTTGACATAGGAGACAGGTGCTTCTCAACTTGTGGCTATAATCCATCTAGATACTCAACTAGTAGCGGAGCAAAAAGTAGAGGGTCTTGCAGCTATTGTGCAAGTGCCTTCTAGGGAAAGTGTTAGGTCAAGTTGAGACTATATCTGATCTTGTCATTTTATTTTGTTTAAGTCTTATTCATCTTGTGAGGTATTTTGGTGAATTGTATGAATGAATTTTGTAATCATGTAAGTTAATATTTTATTTTACAACATGAACTTTCTGCTCATTTTCTTTGTCAACTCGCCCCCTCCCCCTTTATGCTTTACTTCTTTGAAATTGAATAGGTCAATCCGTGAAGAAATAATTTTACATTTATGTAACTACTCAGATAGTGCAATCATTTAATATAGGAATGGGTAATGTTTAATTGGTTTAGAACTAAGATAGTGGTCGATTATGAGATCAATTTATACAGGAATAATTAGATAGATCTAAGGATATTTATCTCAACTTTATCCATTTAAAATTAGATTCAAAATAGTCTTCATAGCCAACTACTTGGTCAACTTGAGATAATCTTTTCTTAATCAAGCGATTAGGATTGATGCCATGGCCGATGGCGGATTAACTTAAATTAACTTCAAGCTCATGTTCAAGCTTTGCGTCATAATGCATATGCTTATGGGACATAAAAACGATGATCAACTACAGGGTCAATTTTAAGTTGTATTTGGTGATGGTTGACTTTATTAAATTGATTGCAAGTTGTTGTTTAATCCTTGCGTTGTAATTTGTGCGTTTGTTGAATGACCTTAATTATTGCATTGATTGTAGGGTCATTTTTAGGTTGCATTTTGTGACATCATCAATTTTGGATGATTCGATCTTTTATCAAGTTGGGTTAAAAGCCATGTTTACTGTTCAAAATCAAGTTTTGGTCGACTAAGGGGCTGACTTAAAATGATCAACTTGTTTATTAAGTAATTGGGCTTGAAGCCATAGTTTGCACTTTGAAATCAATTTTGTGGTTGACTATGGGATTGACTTTAAATGATCAACTTGTTTATTAATTTAGGCTTGAAGTCATAGTTTGCGGTTTGAAATTAATTTTTGTGGTCGACTATGGGGTTAAGACTTTTACGATCAACTTATTTATTAATTTGGGCTAGAAGCCCTAGTTGGGGGTTTGAAACTGAGTATATGGTTGACTATTTATTAATAAGTTTGTGGTTAACTATGAGATAGAAGCCCTAGTTGTTATAGAGAGTGAGTAGCTGTTGAAATGTAAGTTGTTTTTATTGGAAACATATTACAAAATAGTTGAGTGGTGACCATAATCTCTTTGCACACAAAAGTTTTTCAAGTTCACTGTGTTCTATGGTCGAGGGAACTCATTGCCATTCATATCCACTAGTCGATAAGAGTTGTGCTTTGCTACTTTGACTACCGCGTAGGGGTCCTCCTATTTTTTATTGAGTTTACTCATATTTTTCAAGGCTTCGACTTTTTAAGAATAAGGTCCCTCAATGTAAAGCTTCTTGGTCAAACTCCCTTATTGTAATATTGGGCCATCTTCAACCTGTATCCTTGCATTATTGTATGTGTCTACTAGTGCAGCTCATCGATTATTTTGAGGTTGAATTCTCTTTTAAACTTATTCTTGATGAGTTCTAGTGAATTATTTGAGCTGTGTGTTGTATCCATTATGCTAGAACAACTACTTCTGACCTGTAGACTAGACTGTAAGGATAGTGACTTGTGGTTCTAGGAGTCGTTCTATACACCCACAGCACTCCAAAGAGGTCATCCACCCAGCTCGCTCTCGATCCTTCAAGTCAAGCTTTGAGGTGGTCTAGGATAGTTCTATTTGTGACTTTCATTTGCCCATGGTGAAGTGTTGTTGAATTCCTAAGCTTTCGTGCTAGTTCCTTGTGCTTCTACTCTAGAACTGTGTCCTATTGTCTAATATTAATACTTTGGGTAAATCAAAATGACAGATAATATTTTTCCACAAGAAACTTCTGATGGCCATGTTGGTTATCTTGAGGACTATTTCTCTTTTGTTCTATTTCGTGAAGTATTTGATCACAATGATCATAATTTTTTTTTGACCTATGGTTTTTGGGAAGAAGCCAACTATATCTATCTCTCACTAGTCGAATGGCCCTATGATCTGAACTGGGCTAACGTTGATAGAGGCTAGTGAGATACATTGGAGTGGACTTGGTAATATGGGCATTTTTGGAAAAATTGATAGCATTTTTCAACAAAGTTGGCCACAAATATCCATATCTGATGACTTTGAGGGCTAAAGATCATCCTCCGAAGTGATTACCACATATTCTTGAATGGATTTCCTATAAGACCTCTTGAGCCTACTCTAGTGTCAAGCACCTCAATGGTAGTTCAAAGAGGGATCTCTTGTTGAGCTAACCACACTTGTCAAGGGCGAACTTCGCTGCTTGACCTCTAAGTCTATTACTTGTGCTTTATCCTTAGGCATTTTTCCTTCCCTTAGGTAAGCTTTTATCTCATTCTGCCATGAGAGAGTTGATTCTTGGATTTTGCCAGACAAAGCTTTGGTCGAGACTGCCTATGGTGGGTTTGTTGGTGACTAGAAATATGATGGTTCTGTCCCTAGTTCCTTTCATCAAGCTAGCAAATTTTGACAGGGCATCTACCATTTCATTTTCTGATCTAGAGACTTAGCTGAGGGTGAACTTTTTGAACCTTTGCTATAACTTCTTGACCTCAACCAAATATTTGCTCATTATAGCCTTTTTGGCCTCAAAATTTCTTTTGAATTATTCTGCAACTAGTTGGGATTAATAATGGCTGCCAGTCGCTCGACTCCCTAATTAATGGCATCTTTATACCAACAAAAAGGACTTCATATTTTGTTGCATTATTCATAATGAAGTAGTCAAGTTTAATAGCGAAGTCATACTCCTCGACCTTTAAGGGGCATAAGGAAATGCCTATTTCTTCTCCTGAGGAAGTTGTTGAGCTATTAACATGCAAAGTCCAAATGAAGGATTCTTGGTTGAGTACATTAGATAGGTCGAGTCATCCGATAATAAAGTTTGCTAACAGTTGGGCTTTTATAGTAGTTCAAAACTAGAACGTAATGTCAAATTCCCTTAACTCGATGTTTCACTTAGTTAACCTTCCCAATGTATCTGGTTTTAGTAGTACTTGTTTCAATGGATGATTCATTAGGACAATGATAAAATGAGATTGAAAGTTGGGCCTCTACTTTCTAGTAATAGTGACCAAAGTAAGAGCGAATTTTTCAATCTCTAGTTAATTGTGTTCTAGGCCTTGCAACACTTTGCTATTGTAGTATACAGGTTGGTGGATGCTGTATCTAGTTGAGACCAAAACTAAACTAATTGCTACCGATGAGACTGCAAGATAAATATGCAAGACCTCTCTAACCTCAGGCTTAGCTAGCATTGATGGTATTGATAAGCATTATTTCAATTTGACCAAGGCTTGGTCACATCGCTCCGTCCACTGAAATTTTTGTGCATTCCTAATAATTTTGAAGAATGGTAAGCTTTTGTTCATGAGTGGGGCAACGAATTGCCCCAGAGCTATGATTCGTTTGACCAAATATTTCATGTCTCTAATGGTTCGAGGAGGTGAGATGTCCGAAATTTCTTGGATCTTTTGTGATTTTACTTTGATTCTCCTCTGACTAATCATGTATCATAAGAATTTTCCCTCTCTCACCCCGAATATACATTTGTTGGGATTAAGTTTCATACTAAATGCTCTCAAAATTGAAAGTGTGTTACTGAGGTCAGGTAAATAGTTTTGCTCATTTTTTGTTTTAACAATCATATTATCAACATAGACCTCATGGTCTTTTCAATCTCAAAGTTCACAAGTCTTAGGTTGGTTACATTTGCATTCTTGAGCTTAAAGACTTGACTAGAAAACAACATATATTATTGGGGACCACAAAAGAGGTCTTGTCCCTATCTTCAGGGGCCATAAAAATTTGATAATAGTCTTGAAATGCATCCATCATACTTGAAAGATCACAACCAGTAGTAGAATCAACTAATAAATCTATGCGAGGCAGTGGGTAAGGGTCTTTAGGATAAGCTTTATTCAAATTAATAAAGTTATTACATATTATCCATTTCCCCTCATTTTTAGTGATAAGAACTACATTACAAATCCAACTAAGATATTGAATTTCTATAATGTGTCCTACCTCTAAAAGCTTGTTAACTTTTTCCTTGATTATCTTGCATTTTTCATCATTGAAAATCCTGGTCTTGTGCTTAACTAGTTTGAACAAGGTATCCATGTTTAGGTGATGGGTCACGATGTTAGGGTTGATTCCCTGTAGGTTGGGAGCTTTCCAAGGAAAAACATTAATATTCTTTATGAGAAAGTTGACCATTAATCATTCTATGCTGCTTTCTAGATCAGTCCTAATCCTAGTGGTCTTATCGGGATTCCCTATGGTCTTGAACTCCGTAGCTAGCTCAACCTTAGTCTTCTTTAGCTCTCTCTTCTAAGTTTGTTGTCCCTTTTTGGGTTTCATTATTAGGACATCACCCGAAAGTTTTAGTTTTGGTTGAGCTTTCTATTCATTTTCCCCGATTGAGATAGTGCAGCATTACCTAGTTTTTTTCATGTTAGTAAGCAGTTCACTAGTCCCAGTAGCTATCGAAAACTTGACCTTTATGTGGTAGGTTAAGATAATGACCCTAAAGTCATTCAACGTTGGTCATCCAATGATGGCATTATAAGCAAATGGAGTATCAACGACCAAGTAGTTGACCACGAGTATCCTTCATTGGGGTGTTTCTCCAAATGGGATGGATAGGTTTATAGACCCTTCATAGATGATCTTAGATCCTTCGAATTTAACCAACGAGGTGTGCATAGGCTCAAACTTCAGCTTACCTATGTTTATTCCCTTTAGTTTCAACTAGAAAATTATGTTCGTAGAGTTGCAGTTGTTGACCAAAACCTTCCTAACCCCAAAGTTGGCTATCTCAATTGATACAACAAAGGGGCAATCCAACGTATTATCAGCACCTTAATTCTCTACATACAAGAGGTTAGAGTCTTGAAAAAAAAAAGGATTCCTCATTGGTGGAGAGTTGGAAAATTGTTTTGATTGAGGATGACTTGGTCAATTCCAATCTCCTTTGATTTTTGTCTTCTTACTGACCTAGAGTCCTCTCCTATCGAGCCTTCAGAGATGGCGTCGATAACACCTTTGAGGGGTGGGCGCAGATTATAGGCAAGCTTCTTTCCTTGTCTTCTGTCCTTGGGCTAACCAACCTTTCTCTCAGTTTAGTCCATCTCTTTTCTAGCTTTCTCATTGACAAATTTTTTCAAGTGTCCTTGTTGAATTGGCCTTTCGATCTCATCATAAGTCAAAGTAATCCTTAGTGTCATGCCCTTTTTACCTATGAAAGCAATAGTATTTTTTTGATCTTTTCATTACCTTCGTTTCAATCAACTTCCTAGGTTTTTTGAGGAGATTTTCATGTTGAATGGCAAACAGTACCTCCTTTCTTGCAATGTTCAGCGGTGTGTAGTTGTGAAATCTTTTGATGGAGATCGATGAACATCCTTATGCTATTTGTCATCTTTCTCCTTGGCCTTTTCCTTGTTAGTGTCTGGGTTGCCATATTTGAGTCTGTTAATGTCCTCTTGGATCATGCATTGCTTAGCAAGGCTGAGTAGCTCTTCCATTGTCCTCAATCTCTCTCTGACCAGAGCATTAGTGCATTTTTGTGTTGCAGACCCAAGAATGGGTCATTTTTGGGGACTATTTGCAATAGAAAATACCATCGTAAAACTCAGATTTTGAGATAAATTTGTTTCCATTGCAAATTCTTTGATTTATTTTTTTGATATATAAAACAGTAGGAATGGATTTAGAATCCATCGCTAATCTTTTTTGTGATGGAAAAACCATTGCAAAAGGCCAAATTCAATTCATTCAAACATTGTCACTTTGTGAATGGATATACAAAATGTGATAGATTGTTTCTATTGCAAAATTTGTTGCAAATTGCATTTTTTTTAGTGGTTCATAAAATAAAGAGCTCGATCAATGCTAATTTCTTGATGATAAAATGTAGAAAAATGACTCGATTTGGGGGGGGGTGTGTGTGTGAAAGTTTCTATTTTTTTTCCTGAGAGTTGGAAAAAAGGTTTTTTTTTTTTTTCAAGTTTGTTTAATTTTGAGATTTTTTTTCTTTTTTTTGCACATAAAATCTTCCTCAGCACTTAGAATGGTGTTTTTATCTTTTTTTCCAGAAAAAAAAATGGGCATAGGGTAATGAGGTAATTTTGATGAAACATAATGTATTAACTAGACTCTTATTTTTTCATAGGAAACTTTGTGTCAATTTTAAATTTCACAGGGTGATAATCCACATTTAGCCCCACATATATATTCATATAATAATTTATTCTTGAATGATTGTGAAACTCCACAGCATGAGTTGGATTCTTGGTATGAAAAATAAAATAAAAAACATATTATAATATATAAATATATGTGTACCTTATTGGTTGTAATTAGTTGGTTATTAATGCATATACTAATATAGTTATTGATATAGTATTGTAATGATGTAAATAAATTTTCACTTAAAAAGAGTTCAATAAGTTAACAAATTTGGGTTTGATTTACTAACACTATGTTTGGTTCAAAGATTTTGGTGGGAAAAAGAAAAAAAAATACTAAGAAAAATATTTCTTATTGTTTGGTAAGGAAAAATACTAGAGAAAGGAAAATTTAGGAAAAAAATGTAGTATGTTTGAAGAAAATGAGTTTTGCTCACAAAATGGTGAGGAAAATGATGGAAAAGCCTATTTGACCTCTCTGTCCTTCTCCACCACAGACATCATTCCATACATTTTCTCATTATTTTCTTTAACAACTAAACAAATTTGAAATTTTATATTTTTTTGATTTTATTTCCTTTTTCCCTAACATTTTGCTTCCTTTGTTAAATTCCTTAAACCAAACATAGTATAAGGAAATACATATGGAAACTTTTCCATCCACAAATTACAGATTTTGTTTTGGTGGGAATTAATTTAATTTACTGATTTCCAACTTAATGAGTTCACAGTTCCCAAGATTTAGTTAGCCTCAGACCTCATCCTGCAAGCTTGGTCTGGAGAATTCAAGTAAGATATATCTATGCATGATTCCTAAAAATTCATTTGAATTTTATTATCTTACTTATGGATAATTAAGATTTAAAGAAGGAAAGAAGTGGAAACACTTTCGGTGGGGTAAAACAGAAAATGTCCAAAGTTATAAAATAGGTTGCTAGCCTAACCATTCTCCACATTTCCCTCCCAAGTCATAAAACAAGTAGACTAACCATTCTCCACATTTTCCTCCTGACTTCCCAGATATTGTACCGTGCGGATTTAGCTACTTTCAATAGACGAAATAGAATTATTTTTTTTAAACCAAATTCATGTAGTTATATAATTTGGTAAGTGTTGAGCGTTTATAGTTCAACCCTACATTTGCGGAGGACACTAAATTTTTATATAAAGGAAGTGACGAAAGTTTTATAGGAACAACATATTCATTCCTTGTAACAATGGATAAAATTATGTATAGCTTAGTTTTCTTAGTTTTTCTTCTTGTGGTTTTCACCACAGAGGCAGATCATGTCGATTTTCATAATGAGGTTTGGCAGAAGCGTGCAGAACAAGCAAAGAAAGCCGCTCGCCAGGCCTATCAACCAAATCCTTGGGTAGTTCTAGACAATCTCAACAAGCATGTTCATAAGTAAGTTAATTTCTATAGTGTTTATCATTAGGCAGGGTACGAAATGTTTAATAAAAATTCTTCAATTCTTTTGACTAACAATGTTAATTTTGATCAATATATGAAGGTCAGTGAAATGTCACAAGAGCACAAGGAGAGGCCTAAGTAAGTATAATGGTTCATGCTTGGCTACAAACCCTATCGATCAATGTTGGAGGTGCCAAAAGAATTGGGCTAGAAATCGTCGGAAGCTGGTGGATTGTGCTTTAGGGTTCGGTCGCCATGTCACCGGAGGGAAGGCTGGGAAGATGTATGTTGTGACTGATCCCTCTGATAACGATTTAGTTAATCCTAAAAAGGGAACTTTACGATATGCTGTAATTCAGCGGGAGCCACTTTGGATTATATTTGCACGCAATATGGTCATTAGACTCTCTCAAGAACTTATCATGACGAGCAATAAGACAATAGATGGGCGTGGGGCACAAATTCATATTGCTAATGGTGCTGGCTTAACTTTACAATTCATAAACAATGTTGTCATTCATAACATTCGTATCCATGATATTAAGAGGGGCAATGGGGGTCTCATTAGGGATTCAATTAACCACTACGGTTATCGTACTAATAGTGACGGAGATGGCATTTCTCTCTTTGGAGCCACTAATGTTTGGATTGACCATGTTTCCGTGTCTAAATGCGATGATGGACTCATTGATGCAGTTGAAGCTTCCACAGCCATTACCATCTCCAATTGCCATTTTGCACAACATAATGAGGTAATCTTATCTATCAAATGAAGAAACTAATGCTGTGTTTTAGTTTCAGTTTAAATTGTTTATCTTTTATTCTCCTAAAACAAAATCGAATATTTCACCTAATACACAGTTTTCTCAATATATTATTAAAAAATTATAATCATTTTGATTTATTATATCAATTAAAATTAGGTATATGTATACTAAAATTTTGATTTATCTTTCTCTTGTACTAAAATCAGACATAACTTCACTCTCAACATATTTTTACGACAAAAATTTATTCTTCTAAAACAACAGAAAACAATTTCAAACATTGACCGAGGTTTCCCTTATGAACTCCCATTGCATGACATGGAACAATCCCTTCACAAATGCAACTTGCAAATGCAGGTGATGTTGTTTGGAGCGAGTGATAGCAACTCAGATGATGCAATTATGCAAATAACTTTAGCTTTCAACCACTTTGGGAGAGGATTAATTCAGAGGATGCCTCGAGTCAGATGGGGGTTTGTGCACATAGTTAACAATGACTACACTCGTTGGGAAATGTATGCTATTGGTGGAAGCCAACACCCAACCATACTTAGCCAGGGCAACCGTTTCGTTGCTCCCGACAATCCATTTGCCAAAGAGGCAAGTATCAAACTCTGTGTTGATCGTGGGTCTGATCCTTTATGTTATATACAAAACTAAAGTACAAAATTAAATCATTTGAAGTATCAAAAAGATTTTCTTTTTCCTGGTAATGTAGGTGACCAAAAGAGACTATGCACTGGAAAGCGTATGGAAGAATTGGGAATGGAGATCAAAGGGAGATCTTATGAAGAATGGAGCATTTTTCGTGCAATCTGGAAATCCTCATCACAAGTTTGCACAAGGCCTTAATATGGTTAATCCAAAACCTGGAGAGTTTGTAGGCTCCCTCACACGATTTGCAGGCCCTCTAAATTGCATTCAAAGAAGGGCTTGTTAGCAGTAGAAGTATGCACCGGAAGCACACAAGATACTTTAGTGCAAGTAGAACATAGAATTAATCAGAATATTATTCTGTGCCCCTGCACTCCCCCTCAGGTCTTTGGTTGAGTGTGAGGAGATGTTAAGAGTTAGCATAGATGGTTTCTATTGTTTCTTTGGTACTAAAGCAAAAGAAATGTAGGATCCCCTTGTGCCAGTGTCATATTCACTTATCCCAAAATTAAATATTTTATTGTTTTGTAGTGTTTCGATACAAGAAATTCTACCTTAGTTGCTAAACTATACATAATGGAGTAAATTGCATTTGCAATACACATAAGAGTAGACTAATACTTAACTAGGTATGACTTTTCCACTATAACCTTGAAAGAACCTATCACCTGAAAAAAGCAAACTCTGCCCTACAAAAAGTTGTTAGAGCATGATTAATCTTTGAATTTAAAACCACTGCTTATACATTCAATATTGGCCATAATTTACAAAAATATTCTTAAATCTTAGTGAGAGGATAAAGGATTTAATGATTTATCCAGTATAATATGTCGCATTATTTAACGAACCCTAGATATTGTGGGAAGAATTTAAGGATTTATCTAGTATAAGATATCACATTATTTAAGGAACCCTAAATGTTGTGGGAGTAAAGAATTGTCAACAAAGACGTTCATGCATGTCAAAGATTCTTATCCAAGATTTTTATGATTTCCTAACACTATATCTACGTAGAATTTTCTGTGCTCCGCAGATGAACTTTCTTTCCAACTAGCAGTAATTTGTGGAATCGATATATCATATGCAGAGCTTCAAGCATTTATAAGTGATCTCCATCTACTCGGCATACATAAGAAAGGCAAATACAGCAAAATTGCAGCATCAAGTTAGAAGGCGAAAGAGAATAGCCATGCTAAGTATCAATATTCATTACATTTGTTTTTGTACTGCTACACTTTACACAACTGTATATGAATCATACAAAGAATGCCGATGACATTGGATCTTAAGTCAACGCCGGCTGGTTCCCTCTATATACAGAAACAGCTGATCATCCAGTTATACCAGATAGCAAAACCAGCCATACATAGAAAAATGGAAAAAAGCCGGGCCGCTGATTTTAATTTAAGACAAGCCAATTGTTCTTGGTAACTGGCATTTCCTCCACATGAAATAACATCATCTGCTATGATATCATATCGTTTCTTTGACAATCTTGGCATCAAAAGAAGTTTCAGAAAAATGTAGTCATTCAGAACTAAAATCTACCAGAAGGTTGATCCAAGGAAATATTTTAGACGCTAAAAATGAAATGTGCTATAGTTATGACGCTTTTAACAGTGTTAGAGAAAGCTAACTAAGAATCCAAGACATCGACGAAAGAGGCTCCTCAAATTGCATCAATTTGGTGAACTAAAAACAAAAAGGGGGAAAAAAATTTAAGACATGTGGAATCAGTATCTATCTATCTATGTATCATACATAACAGTATAGATAACTGTATAGACATGTGAAAATCAGTATCTATCTATCTATGAATCTTACAAGCCCTAGTCTGATTTTAGGCAAGAGTACGTACTCTTGATACATAGATAGATAGATACTGATTCATGTAAAAAAGTACGTACTCTTGCCTAAAATCAGACTAGGGCTTGTAGGAGAACAATATAATATCAAATAGATTCATGTAAATAAAATATTTAGAAGAAAATCTAAAAAATAAGAAATAAAAATATGTAGTGTTAAGAACCAAAAAGTTCATTTAACAAACCAAAAAAAAAGAACAAGAAAAAGAAAAAAGATCTATTTAAAATCAACTAATTTCAAATAAATATTATTTGGTCAACGAAGCTCAAGACAAGAAACCAACGGCATCAACACTAGAAAATCAACGTAAATGTATAGAAAGACAGCAGCAGTGAGCTAGTTCAGCTAAAAGACACATTATGTGTATCCACTACAAGCTCCAAGTGTTAAGACCATTGGATTTATTTCACGCAAAAAGGAATGGGATCCAGAGAGTAAAAGTAACTTAACGCGTTACATCAATGGGGCCTTTTATACTGATTGGAGGAAAACTGACAAATATCTATCGTCCCCTCATGATTGGCATCAGTTTTTTCTTTCTTTTCCTTGCCTTTTTTTTTTCCCTGAGAGAACAAGCAAAGTATACCTTCACAAGATGAATATTATATAAAATAGCATGGCAGTTCGAATTCAATATGAATTACTTTTTTCTTAATCATAAATTTCAAAATGTAAGTTCTAGATACAAATAGATTTTGAAATACATGAAAGGTTGAATTCTATAAAATCTGTAAACATTTCACTTCCAAGTATCATTTTGATAATAAACTCGTTTTTGCTATTCCCCTATTAGTTATACTTTGGACTAAATCAAATTTTAAATAATTATCATTTCTTAATATTAAATGAAAACTAATCAACAAAAATAAAAAATTATGAACTTGCACTTTGGGACTTAAAATACAATCAAATTTTAAATAATTATCTTTTCTTAATATTAATGAAAACTGATAAACAAAAATAAAAAATTATGAATTTGCACTTTGGGACTTAAAATACATACTTTCAAGATATTAATATTTTTAATTGTATAGAAATAATTAATTTGACTTTTGATCTCTGAGGTGTTTGGTTTGGTTACAAAAATTTTATTTATTATAGACATATGTTCAGAAATAATGCATTAGCATTATATGCGATAATGTAAATACAAACAAATAAAAATATAACCGCCCAACACTTCAAGATTATAGTATCACAAGATTTATATTCTTCCACCCCAGTTTAAAAATAAATAAATAAATAAAGCAACAAATGTATGAAATTAGGCACAATGTTAACCCATATTAGATTCAGTAGCAGGTTAGCAGCCCCCCTTCCCCTCAAATTACAATTGTATACCATGATGGTTAAATAATATATATATATATATATATATATATAAGGGCCCGTTTACTTTATGATATGGAATGTGGGGTAATAGGATGAAATAAGGGATGAAGAGTAGGATTAAGATAATTTTATATTTTTTATTGGATGTTTACTTCGTGGAATGATATGAATGATAAAATTGAATTATTTTATTGAGAATATTTACATAAACATGAATTACAAAACTTGGATAAACTATAAAAAAACTAAAGTATCCCTAGTTAAAATATTTTTCTATTTAACATAAAAAAATTAATTTTTCTCCATCTCAATACAACATCCAACTATTTCTTGTTTTTTCTATTTAGCATAAAGAAACTATTTTTTCTCCATTCCAATACAATATTTTTACACAAATTATATATATATATATATATATCGGTTTTTTTAATTATTTTAACATAAATATATTTTTAATATTTAATATTTTTAATTATTTTTAAATTTTTGATTGGCGCCGCAACTAGAAATCATTTGAAGTTGCGATGCCAAAGAGGTGATAAAATCAAATGGGATGATACATTACTCAAATCATCCACACAATGGCAGGCTAACTTATTTTTACAAGGCTTTCATCCTTTAGAGTAAACATGAGATGAGACAGAATGTGAACTTTCATCCTGCCTCATCCTCCAAAGTACATGGGCTCTAATTGAATTATGACGATGATATCGTGTGTAGCTAATAAGTGCTACATTTATTGTTAGATGCAGATTCTTGAACATGTAACATAAAGTTATACTTTCTAGTATCTTAAAAAAGTGACAGCAAATGTCACAAACAAAACATCGCAGGAATTCTGCTGTCATAAATGCAATAAAATTACAAACCTGGGAGATCTTCAGCTTGAGTTCCTGCCATTCCAGGGCTGAATTGCCTCCTTCCACAATCCCAGTTCCAGCATAAGGCAATGTACCAACACCCTTACGATGTGAATTAATATCATTTCATCAATGAAGTTCACCAAGATGATGCAAACTATTAACAAGATGGTCATGCACCTTTTAGCTAAAATAGGAGTTGCTCTCAATTCTTGTTTGATTATTTCTTAAGGCTATGTATGTTGTTTTCAAAATGTCATCCTGGCAGAGAATTCAGAAAATACCAAAGAATATAATTGATCTGACATAGAGGGCATTCAGCTAAGATTATTTAAAACATCCTACAAGCTCATATGTTTTATAAACGATTAAAACTAAAAGAAAGTTAAGATCCCACAAACAGCTGGAGTAGGATGAAGAGAAGACAAAATCTTGAACTGAAAACAAGCAAATAATTAGAACTTCATATTCTAGAGGTAGAAAAAGTAAGGCGATGTTCTTTTACATTTTTTCAAAAAATTTTGCAACCCCTGGAAAAATTTTAGTATGAAGGCATATTCTCCAAATTTTTTCCAAAAACACTCAAATTTTATTCCCAAAAAATCCTTCTCAATTCATCCAAACAAAACCCCACCTCCTAAAAACCACACCTACACCCTCATTTTCTCATTTTACTTTTCACATCATTCATTAATTTATTATTCTCTCATTTCATTCATCCATATATATGTGTATATATGAAAATATTAAAATTTTACTAGTTAACAAATTCTAAAACTTATGTTTATAAATTTAATTAAACTAATTATCGAAAAAATGAATTAAATTTAATTAAATATTATTTCTGTTATTACTAAATAATTCATTTATTGAATAACTTGTTAAATTAATTAAATTTACTTATTAATTAAATAATGTATTAGTTATATTTAATATTTAGTGTATTAAAAAAATATTACAGTTGTTCATATAATAAATAACTTAAGATGTTTTAATTTGATATAATAAATAAATTAATCCTCTTCAAAAAATTATTCTTCTTTAAATATTAATCTTCACATTTATTTAAAATTATAATAAAAAATTTGATTATAGGGTGATATTTATTTAATAATCTATTAAGTTGAATAAATTAATATTGATATACTTAAAGTAATAGTTGAGAGAATTAATTAAATTTATATAAAATTATTTGATTATTACTAAGTATATATTTATTGAATAATATATTAAATTAATTAAATTAATTTATTCAAAATAACTTGCTATTTATATATTAATTATGTTTCATAGTTTATGTATAATTAAATTTTACGTTTATTTATTTAATAAATAATTTAAGATGATGTAATTTCATATAATATAATATTATCTTTTTCTTTTTAATTTGATCAATCGCTATTAAGTCTTATATACATAAATTATTAAAATGTTATTTTATTTAAATAAATAATTAAATTTTATTTATACATAAATCCTAAGTAATAAATACTTAAATAATTATATTTTAATTAATAAACAATAATTAGTTTATAATTAATGTATAATAATTAAATTTTTTTATAAGTCGATATTAACAATTATGATATGAGCAAATTTTTTTATAGTTAAGATATAATTATGATTTCATGAATAATTAATATTTATTAATATATATTTTATTCTAAATAATACATCATTTACTAATATTAAATGCCTAAAAATATAAATTTTAAAATAATAACCAATTAAATTAAAAAACTCATATTTCAATTATTACAAATACACATACACATTATCCAACTATAAATATACATATATAATACATAAAAAAATCATTTTCACCCAACAAACCTAACAAAAAAGCAACTTATTTGATATCTACAGTAAAATTATCTCTTCCCAAAACATAAAGAAACAAACAACTCATTCTCAAATTATTTTCCATATTTTCCTAAAATAAAAAGACATTCTCCAAATTTTTTCTACAAAATGGCCAAAATGCAAAAGAACAAGCCCTAATTTCCTCAACATATGCAAGACTTTAATGCAGGCTATGAACTAAAACAAACAATCATAAATTTAAATTTAATTCAGGGATGTTGTTTATGCAATTTCAAATACAAGTTGGCAAGTTGATTTGTCCTTCAATTATAGTACGACCAAGAAATGATCAATTGATGATTGGTCTCAGTCAGACAATTAAAAACTCCTCTTCCCGCTGCTTCGTTTTCAATTTATCCATCTTAATTTTGATTTATACTTTATTCTATTATCAAGAAGAGCAGCAGGAGCAAGATATATCTAAGCCATAGAAGATAGTATTGCTAGACTTTACTGATCTTTTATTTTAGCAATAGATGTTTTGGTAAAATTTCATTAGACTACATAGCAAGTAATAAGATAATGAATAAAACTCGAACAAAAATTTTACCTCATCTTCCTCTTTCTGTAGTGAGCTTGTCTGTTGAGCATGGAGATTTTGAACTCTTGCAAGTTTCCATAGAGCTTTGTTTGGTTCAATTAATGTGTTGTAACATACACTCTGAAATGCATGATTGGTAAATGATATTGTTACTCCACAAATAAAATCTAGTAATTTAGAATAAAATTGCTTCATTTATGTGTCATAGTAGATGTAGCATGTTGCCCTAATGGCAATGCGATATATTGTTGGGTCAGTAAAATGTATAAGCTGCACTTACCTCTAGTTTTCTATTGTTTACATTTGAAATAAATGGAGGCGGGGACTAGGAATTTTCTCTACCGACAATGATTGCTATTCATAATGGTAAGCTACATTTGCTTAATAAATTAATTAAGTCAAAATTTTTGACATAGAAAATAGGGATAGCAAGGGCCCAGGATAGTTTTCCAATCCATGAACTAAACCTATCATCTCCATCTTGTAGGAGCTATGAGATCATCCCAAGGGAGCCTTACAACATATGCGAATCAAAATTATGTACATAGAATTAGATTAGTTTAATATATAGAGAAATTAGAACAATCTAAAAATATAGTAAGCAATAGAAAAGATATTGACTTGTTCATCTCACCTCAAAAATACATGAAAATACAGACACATACTTTGGGAATTTCAAAGTTTAAGCCTACAAATGTTCTACGCTCCTTATCATGGAGCTCACAGAAGGAAATTGTTTTATAAATGCACATGTACATCACTTTATCAAGCATTTATATGCATGAATGGTAACTCAATTGGTGTTTTCAACTATGTGAAACTTTACAAGTTTAACTACAACAAGTATAATATAACTACTTTTCCCTAGATATTTGAAGCTCATAATTAATATTAAGAGGATTTAAATCATAAATTTACTTGCTACTGTTAAATCGACAGCAAAAGTTTTATTCTGCTTATGTTGTGCCTAAAACTCCCAAGCACTTGAGAATGACAAGCAGATAGGAAAAAAGACTTTATAATTCCCAAAATTTGAGAAAGGCAAATAAAAATATTTTAAACATAAAAGAAGTTATATTCATATGTGACACTGATGCATTATGTGATAATCCCACCTAAAATGACTGAAGGATCTTATCTTGCAACCTAATTAATGCAAATTTAGAAAAAAAAAAATGGCTCAAATTACATATTGTCTCACACATCCGTTGATCATTCAAATTGTCTACAAATTGTAAACATCAAAATGCAAAAGGGTTTTTCTTTATTTCTCTAAGATAGAAAACTTACTCATAGTATTTCCAATAAATGCAAGTGATTCAAGGGGTTGAAGACAAAACTGATGAGCATTATCCGCTTTAATCAATAGGACTAAACATTGTATGCTAAACATCACATATCCTGTATGTCATAACAAAAAAGCTTGGAACAAAAGACATCACCTTTAAGCATCTTAACCATTCAAAGGGTCAATCTCCACTGTCAGTATCCGACTGTTACGTGTAAGAAGAACATGTGGTTTTAAGACCGGATATACTCATTTAGAGTTAGTCACATAATAAAATGCGGGATAAGGTTAAGGAATTCGACCCTGATTTTTAGTTGCTATTATAACTTTACATGTTCAACAAAGAAGCATCATGATACTAAAGAATTATACATGTTTAATCTGCAACCTTAACAAATGTCAAATTTTTCCTAGCTATTATACCATGATCATCTTCATCGCTTAACCCTGATATTTAGTTGCCACACTGTTATGGTAATAAAAAATTGCACATGTTTAATCTGCAACCATAACCAGCATTGAATTTTTCCTATTTGCCAAGTCTAAAGCTTGCTTAACAGCTGAATTCCAAGATGCTTAGTTAGGAACATGAGTTTGGTGGAGCATCATCATTTAATCTATGGATGATAGATGAAATCTAAATCAAATATTTACAGAATGAGTTAGCAGAACAAGAACCTAGATTAAATAAAAAGGACAAAGAAATGAAAGTTGGACCTTGCACATTGTGGCCTCAAGGACAGCGATTGCTTGTCCATATGTCCTTGACAAGCTATTGTCCCATGCAATAATTGCAGCAATCATTGACCTTCCTTCAAGCTCATGGAATTTAACCTGCAACTGTTATCTAGGAGTATATCATTTATAAACTAATAACAAAAAGCTACCCATTCCTACATTATATGTTGATAGCAGAAATTTTCTTAAAAAAAAAAAAGGAGTTTATTTACCTGAGAAACCATGAAATAAAAGGAACCAAAGCCCTTCCACTCAAGAGCAGTATCAGACCATGCATTAAAGCGAATTGCACCATATGCGCGAATTAATGGACATTTTTTGGATAAGAACCTTTGGAGAAATATCAGCACAGGTTGATTCATAAGTCATATGATAACATCCCAATGCAAATTCATCCAAACGTTCCATCTTTAACCATGCTCTATTATGATATTTACTTTACTACCAGGTGAATGATTCAAGATTTTACCTTTTAACAAATAGCAAGCTTGTCTGTTGTTCAAGTGAAACGTGATTATTACTGTTATTGAATGTAAGTTAATATGCTGTTGAATCAATTCCTCCATCATTTGCTTTAAAAGATTATGTTTATTTATATAATTGGAACAACAAAGATTTTCTACCTCTTTTTTGTTCACAAAAGGTGCGGTAGGAGCTGGATTCTTTTACATTTCTAGGACAACAATTCAAAGTATATCATTGGCATAAAATCTTACAATCATTTAGTCACTCCTAAGTACAAGCAACACTAAATGTATTTTGAGATTCAATTTATTGTTTCAATACTGTGGAGGAGTGAACCTACCAAACAGAATTATGTCTATAAAACTTAATTTCACAAATTATTAACATACATAGGCATAATTCCATTCTTAACTACAACTCAAATATGAATGCTACAAATAATTACTCTTCTAGGCCATAAGTGTTTTAGCTACGACAACAAGAACAGAACATATTCAAATCTCCAGTCCTAATACCAGCATCCTCTGGGTTCAAGCTCAAAAACCCAACCACAAAACAAGATTCAAAAAAAAAAAAACAAAAAGAGGTAAAAAAGCTTTTGGGAAGCAAAGACAACAAAAGAAGAAATTAATTGGAGCATTTACCTTTTGATTGAGCGCCAATCCTCCAAAGAAAATGGGTTGATATGGTGATAAAAGGTCGCAGAACCCAATCCAGCAACACTGATAAGTTTATGTTCATGATCATGATTTTCATTAGAAGAAGCGTGGCCATTCCCATCACTACTGGGGTCATTAAGGATGGGGATAAAACTCGGATCATGGCCAGAGAAATAACAAGGAGGAAGAAGGTTGTGAGCCTGGGAATGAAGCCAATCAATACCTCAACGTGTTGCTGGATTGGCAACGATGTGTCAGAATTGAACTCAGAGAAGGAAAAATAGCTGAAAGACTAATCTAAAATTATACACCAAGACAATTTAAATCAAATACTAATAAGGGTTGTTAAACACTACAAATGAAAAAAAATTCTTAAACAGTACAAAAGAAAAATAAAATAAAATAAAATGAGCTATAGTGATCACATTTGAGTGATCCTTAATAGTTTGTGATCAATTCAAATATAAATTTTTTTAAAAAATAGTGATTATTTAGTAATTAATAATTGCATTTGAGTGATCACTTAATAACTAGTAATTGAATAGAATATAATTTTTAAAACAATTAGTAATAATTTAGTGATCGATAATTGATCGTACCAGTGACCACTTTATTGGATCACTGATTTTATAATTATTATTGACTGATTTTTATCTTAGTCACTAATTTGATCACTAATTAGTGACAATTCTTTTAAGTAATTAATGTTAGTTACCAAATAAAATAATTACTAATTCAGTAACTAATTAATGATTGAACTATTTTTAGATCACTAATTTGCAATCAAATTTTCTTTAGGTTACTAATGCAGTCACTAATTAGTGACTGTATTTTTTTAATCAATAATTGATTTATAAATATAAAATTTTATTTTTTTTTACATATTTTTGTAATATGAAAACATAAAATACACATAATTGGTATATATGTAATAAAATATTATATTTATTTAAATACATATATATGAATACAATTTTATAAATATTTAATGTATATCTAGAGATCATAAATGTGTACATTAATCTAAAAATGTAGAAATATATACATATTTATATATGGGGATATTCATATATATATATATATATATATATATTTAGTGATAAAATATCACTACATACATATATGTATGTAAAAAAATACAAATATATATAATTGTACACATAGATATATAATTATTATTTATTTATATATTATATTCAAATAATTGATCACTTACAAGTGTATGTGTAGGTACACAAAAAATTAAAATAAAAATAATATTCTTATATAAAGAAAGAATATGAGAATTACTTAATATATATACACATGATAATTCACACATATGTACATATATTATGACTCAGTATGTATTCATACATATAATTTTGTGTATTCTGAGTGTATTTATTGGCATATACATGTATTACTATGTATATGTGTATACTATTTATTGCTATGTGTATTAGTATGTATATACTAATTTTAATATGCATATATATTACATATGTCTAGAATTTAGAGATAAAAGTTATAAATAATAAATATTGTATTTTATTAATAAAAATATTAAATGAACAACTATTGTTTTTATAAAAATTTGAAACTAAAAAATAATAAATAACTTATTAATAAGAATGTTAATTATAATTATTTTTCTATTTGTATATGTGGTACATATATTATTGTAGAAATTAGTATATGACAATATATATGGTTTATTAGTTAGGACTTCATTGTATAAGCAATAAGTAATTTGTTTGAATCCTCAAGTTGTAGAGTTCTAAATCATTTTCTTTTTGATCTATTTAAAACAATTGCATATTGCAATTATTGATTAATGATTGTACAAGCAATCAATAGGAGGTTACTAGTGACTATAAATTTCCTTTTTTTTGGGGGGGAAAAATATATATATAATTGGTGGCCGCCATTTACGCTCAATAATTAGTGATCTCTAGTGATCGACACAAATTAATGACAAAAATTTTTATGACCAACTTGATCAATACTGAATCTATAGTGACTACTTTTACTTAATTAATGACTGTTTGAATGGTTAACAACAACTCTTGTTCTTAGAACTCTTTTTCTCTTTGGCAGTGAAAGAGCTTGTCGCATATAAGCAAAAGCAAGCTTATGGATGTTGATGATTAATTTTATTATTTAATACAATACGTTATGATGAGGAATTGTGAAAGGGGTTATGAAAATTGTTAAAAATGACTTTGATCCAAATTATAATTTGACATGAGAAGCTTCCAATGCAACGTGAATTGAATAAACAATGGAGCTCTTTCTTAGGTAGTGAAAGGATAGATCAATCCCTGTGATATGAACCAGTTAAAATACTAGATATTTTTGGTTGCATTTGACCCAAATAAGTTTTAGAGAGAATATAAGGGGAATAAAAGTTTTATAAGGGACGTCATTCTATCCATTTTTTTCTTCATATTGGAAAATTTCTTTCCTTGTTTCCCTTTGGGCTCAATATAAGCATCTCTGGCTGAATCATCTTGAATTTTTATTTCTAATTTCTCATTTTCTCTTTTCTCTTTTGTGATTGTACATGCATATTTGTTGTTTTTCATAATAATTGATATCGGAGTAGGTTGTGGGCGCAATCTAGGGTTTAAAAATGACTTCTTCATCTTTCACAAAGTATGAGGTAGACAAGTTTGATAGTAGACCGAACTTCAATCTAAGGAAGATTAATTAGAATGAAATCATCCTAGTTTCAAGGATTATGGAAGACTATTGATGAGGATTTTTAAAGAGTATGAAAGATGTGCTTAATGTAGACTTGAAATAGAGGGCTTTGACTGTGATTTCTATGAGCATCACCAATAATGTTTTCCATGAAATTGTGAAATTGCTAGTGATTTTGCAGCAAATGCATGGAAGAAATTGAAAAAGTTGTATTCCACAAAATCATTGGCAAATATATGTATTTAAAAAATATACATATTAAGATTGAGAATGAGGATTAGACGTTGATCATGTTGCGTATGTTGCCACCCTCTTGTGAGGATTTTATTGATACTTTGTTGTATGAAAAAGATAGCATTTTGTTGGATGATGTTAGTAATATACTAAAATTAAAGGAATTGAATAAGAGCTTTCTAGAAAACAAAGATAGAATAGAAGGGGAGAGTTTGGTGACTAAGGGAAGAGCACAGACTAAGAAAATTCTTTTAACAAGAACAAATTAAGGGGCTGATCAAAGTCATTAGCTGAAATGTTTGACTATTTTAGGTGCAAAGAGCACAGCCACTTCAAGAGAGACTATCCTAAGTTGAAAGAAAAGAAGGGATATTAATAGAAGAATTTTGTGAATATTGTTAATACTTATGGTAGTTTTGATGAAAGCAATGAAGCAAGAGAACTATTATGTGTGAGTTTATGTCATGGAAAAAATTCTTGGATTCTTAATTCAATGCTATGTTCCATGTATGCCCTCGTAAGCATGGGCCTGCTAGATACAAATAGATTAATGGAACTATATATTTGTAATAATTGTCCATACTAGTAAATGAGATAGGTAAATCATTGAGATGTATGATGGAGTTATTAGAATTATTGAATGTTGGCATGTTCCAAAGATAAAGAGGAACCAAAATTTCACTTTCAATATTAGATGTGCAAGGTTCATGTATTAGGCATAAAATGGGATTCTCAAATTGTGCAAAGGCTCTATGGTACTCATGAAGGGTAAATTGGACTCTAGACTGTATATTCTTCAAGTAATATAGATCAAGACAAGTTGTTGCAACATTAGGGAGTAGTATTAGAACCAGTCTCAACTATGTAATTTGCACCTTTGTCATATGAGTGATAAGAGATTATTTGTTTTGAGCAAGTAGAATTTGTTGAGCGGGTACAAAAATAAAGCTATGGACTTTTGTAACATTGTGTGTTGTCAAACAGACTGGGATGAAGTTTTGTAAAATGATTTTGCATAAGATTAAAGATAAACTGGATTACATACATTCATATTTATAGTGTCCGAACAAAGTCCCTTCAAAAAGCAGTGCCATGCACTTTATGACTTTAATTGATGATTATTTCATATGGTTTGGATGTATTTCCTAAAAACAAAGTATAAGGCATTTCTAACTTTTATTAATTAAGTAGAAGATGACGGTTGAAAAGTAGACAAAAGCATCTTAGAATAGATAATAGGTTGGAAATTTACAATTATGTATTTAATGATTTCTTCAATAAACGAGGTATAGTGAGATAGTGCACTTGTTTAGGAATGCCACAATTGAATGGCATTGCAGACTAAATGAATAGAATGCTCTGTGATAAGGCACAAAGAATGCTCTTACATTCAAGTGTGAGCAAAGATTTTTTGGCTGAAACAATCAATATAGCTTGTTACTTGTTCAGTAAAACTCCATTTATAGCCATTACGTGGAAAATTCTTGAGGTATGATCCAATTCACATGTTGGTTACTTTAATTTGAGAGTGTTTAGTTGTCCCACTTATCCTCATGCGAGGGATGGTAGGCTTGAGCCACAAGCAAAGAAATGTATATTTCTAGGATATGTATTTAGAGTGAAATGTTATAGATTGTGGTATATTGATATAAAGTTTTAAGGTTAATTATCTTAGAGATGTGATATTTAGTGAGTTTGCTTCATTAGATAGTTAGAAGAAAAAGGCTATAATGGCTGTAGATGATGATGTGAAAGAATAAGTAGAACTTGAGCCTGATGCTCTAGTAGCTCATTCTAGTAATTCAAAATAGGAGAAAGTGCAAGATCATGATCAAATTGTGATGTTAATAATGCACTTGATCCTCTCAACAAGTATATAACATTGCAATAGGTAGAGAGAGAAGATAGATTAGGCAACCAAAATAGATATGCAAGGAATCTAGTTGGTATGCAAATCTTATGGCATTTACTTAATCAGTTGTCAAGGCAATTGATGCGTAGGAACCTAGTAGCTATAAAGAAGCTATTTTTAGTTTTGAAACAAATTAGCGTGTTGGTCCTATTAGTGAAGAAATTTGAGCCTCTTCACAAGAATCAAACTAGGAAGCATGTTGAATTACCAAAAGGACAGAAAATAGTAGGCTAGAAAAGGATTACAAGAAAAATAAAGGTACTCCGGGTGTTGTAACACCTAGATATAAGACACGATTAATAGCTAAAAGTTTTCCTCAAAGGGAAGGAATAGACTACAATGAAGTGTTCTTTCCAACTCTGTAAGGGTCCTATTTGCTTGGTACTCTTCTTGACTTAGTGCTTGAGTGGCTAGTTGTGAAGACTATATTCTTGCATGGTGAGTTAGAGGAGAAAATTTAAATGATTTAACCTAAATGATTTGTCATTATGGTACGAAAAATTATATTTTCTTGCTTAAAAAAATCTTTATATAATTTGAAGCAATTACCTAGATGTGGTATAAAAGGTTTGGTACTTCAATGATTCATAATGGCTTTACACGTAATGCATATAATAGTTGTGTGTATTGTAAGAAGTTTGCAGATGGTTTTTTGTTTAGTTGTTGTGGTATGTAGATGACATGCTTATTTATGCTAAAAGCATGTCATAGATTAACATATATGCTAAAAAAGCGACTAAGTGATGAGTTTGAGATAAAAGATTTGGCTACTACAAAGAAGATATTGGGATAGAGATTACATGAGAAGGTTTATTGGGAAGCTTATATTGTCTCAACAATCCAATTTGAGAAGATTCTTCAGTGTTTTAACATGAATAGTGTGACACATGTGTATGTTCTGTTCAATAGTAATTAAATAATATTAAAGTAACAAGATTTAGTTAACAATGAAAAATATTATTTGACATAATGTGTGTGTATGTATATTTATAGAAGTTTAGATATAATTACTCTTTAGGAATCAAGATTTAAAATATTATGAATTCTATGATGTGTGAGTTTTTTTATTTCATGTATATACAACTCCTCTTGCTAGTTTATAATGCATAATTGACACTTAAAAAAAACTATGTCCTTATGTTTTATCATGCATACTATTTAGGAATATTCTTTTCATATATTTTAGAAAATATAGGAATAATAAAAATTGAATTTTCGAAAACTAATTGAAGAAATAGTTCTATATCATTTCAATACATTATTCTCTTTAGATTTCTTTGTTAAGATATTCTTTTTGTATAATATATATAGTGCACAAATCACACTAGTAAGACACATACAATCACCCACATGAATTGTTTCTTTGTAGTCTCTCCATAAATGTTTTATTAATCTATGTTGGTGTTGGATAGTCGTGTATGAATATTGTATTGTGCCCTAAAATTTTAGAAAAATATTGTATCTCAGGCCTATGCAGTATTGGTCTTGCCATATCCATCGTGCATTATAGTTGCTTATAAATTAAGCATATAATACTTAATGATGCATAAGCATCATGTTGTTTTTAATTCTTATTCTAAATATTATCATGTTTTTCCTACAGCAATCCTTGGAATAAGTATTAATTAAGTTATAGAATTCGTGTAGCAAATGCTCGTGTAGCAAATGCTCAACATTAATTGTTTGGATTCATTAAAAATCATGAAACCATTTTATTCCAAGTTCACAAATAATATACCAATTAGATGAAACAAATTGACTTATAGCTTTCTATAGACAACCCCACCCTCTTTCAATCTCTTTGATATCTAAAATTCATTTTCTCCTATTTTAAAATAAAATTTATAAAATAATATCAATATCATCTTTTTTTTTAACTTAAATTTATAATCGATCTATTCATAAAAATAAAAACTTACCACCAATTTGTCGCTAATTTACGTATCACTAATTGCCTCAGTAGTAGAGTTGCAATTTTTTTCAATTTTTTCAATGTTTTCTTGGCTAATGTTTTGATTTTTATTTTCATAAATGTATATTAATCAAAAAGACCTTAAATTTTTTCCCCACACTTTTTAGAGAGGTAGAGAGAGGCAGTGAGCATTAATTTCAATACTTTTTAATATGTTTCTTTTGCTATTTTATAACTAAGTAATTATATTTATAATACTTTGTTAAGAATCTCTAAATATGACCACAGATAAATTCATCCTCTGTATTTGCACTTTGGATCCTCTATTTTAACATATGTTCCATTTCATTGTATATATGCCAGGTATATTTTGTATGTCCATGATTAATTATTTTCATAAAGTAATGTTTAGCACACTTAACATATATATATATATATAAATGGAGTGAAAAATGAAAATGAGATGTATTGAAATATTTAATCTAAATCACTATTTTTGCATGTCATGGTTCGATTAACCATCACATTCATTATTCCACGGCCCAATCCTAACCCTAAAGGAGTGAATTCTTGGCCAACTTGGAAGTCAAAAAATAATAAAATAAAATCAAGCATTAAAGACACTAAAAAGTGCCATTTAAATATATTATAATGATAATTTTATATTTAAATGCATACCTCAATCCGGATAATCTTGGAGTTAAATGGTTGAGGATTGTCCTTTAAGTCGAAGATGGTGGAGTTAAGGTGATTGGTGGCCAATGCCAGCATTGGAGCAATTGGAATCGTTCACATCTCAGTGGTGCCAAGAGGGGCTCTAGGGCCACCTCCGCAACCAATCATGGATATAAAATCAAATTCTTGATATTTCTGCCACAAAATGAAATAGTTATATATGGTCAAACCAAAAATATATATGGTCCCCATTCCCCATTTTATGTTCTAAAATATAAAAACAAATTAATTATAAAATGTTACTTTCTTACATTATTGGATAAAAGAAGTGATGGCTTTGCAATTGTAGTTGGGGATGATGAGAAAGAGCGTTTTGTGGAATATATGTCCATGGAATGAGTAATACAATACTTAGCAGTCATGTATTTGTTTTTCTATCAAAAGTAATGGGCAATAAGCATGAAACTTACTTTCTATCTATAAAAAAAATCAATTAGCCTTTAGTCAAATTCATTATTATCAACAATGATTATAGTTGTACTATGTGACTACTTAATCAACCATATGTTGACCCTTTTTCTTTTTGGTCGGAAGTTGATTATTGCTGACCTATGTTGTTTTAGGCAACACATATGACGTATGGCTTACATGTCTTAGCAATCCAAAATTTTCTATTCTTACTAGTACTTACATAAAAATTGAATCAACATTATTATCTTGCCGACGATTTATACATAATTAAGTGCAATAATAATGATACATAATCTAAAATAAATTAATAAGAAACATCCATAATTGAGTGATTCAAATTTTCTTTTTTCATTTTGAATTAGATAATATTCAATTATATAAGTAACTGGTAGGTTTATCAAAATTTATGTCTAACGTCATTTAAAAATCTAAATTATGGCCTCTTAGTTTAGTGTGTCTCCTATCTAATTAAATTTCATCTCTTGTTTCTTGAACCTTCGTACTACTTTTTCTGAATTGGTTTTGTTGTTGATTATTTCCCAAAATGCCATTTAGATTTGGATTTTTATGGATTTTCAATTTTTTTTTCTCAAATATTAATGTACTATAGTGATGATGACTAGATTTGTCATCAATAGAGAAGACTATTGTCCCATTAACATATATTTAATAAGGCTTTTTATCCTAAAAAGGCATCTTTATGTTGGCGACAGATTTGACCTTCATCATATAATGCCATCTATAGGAATGATGACTATGCACCTTTTTCCAAACCCCTCAACTAGAGGCTATGATGATATCTAGTTGTCCTACGTAAGAATGAGTTTAAGTTTTGACATATTTGTAAGCTATTTCCTCCTCTCTCACCTTTTGAGGAGCC
>JACGDI010005733.1:176479-215082 GCA_014898725.1 Jacaranda copaia | reverse complement strand
CCCCCCATCAAATATGTGTTAGAAGGCAATATTTTAAAGTTGGCTCATTCTCTATGTCAATGATGAATCTGATTGCAAAGCCCAAATTCGAAACATAACATAACAATGCCCCTAAGCTTAAAGGGCCAGAGATACTAAGCCATTGAATCAAATTGAGCACACTGAAATTCAAAAATTGTCACAATAGAAAATAATTCAAGTACTTGTTTTTTAGATCAAACCTAACTGTGAGAAATCTCAAAAAGTTCTATTCAATAATCAGCAAGGAATTAAAATAAAAAGAACACGATTATCTAACATGATACAAAAGAAAATCTCCCATCACCATCCCAAAATTGCTTATCTTGCTCGTCTTGAGCTAACTCTTTTGCAAAAGGAATAATGTATGACTAATACTTTGGAAATAAATAAATTCTTTACCTTTTGTTAGATTTGAGTATGTGAAAATATCGTGTAAAATCAAAATTATTGAGAAGAAGAATCAATCACCTTCATTTGGAAAAAAAAATAATTAGATACAAAATCAAGAATCACCTTTAATATTTTCAAAACATTCTATTAGAATAATTCAGAATAAAAGAATTGCACAACTTATCATGAATTTTCAATTTCTTATTGAACCATACTCATAAATTTTTGGAACTCTCATCAATTAACTTGGCCAACGTTTTAACTATAACCTTGTTAAGTGGTTTTGGACAATACTATTATTACCTAAAGAAGGCTAACTACAACCCCTTAATTAAGTTGTTCGGATAGCATTATTATTACCTGTATGAGGGCCTTAATTGCAACCCGATTAAGTGAGCTCAGACACTACTATTATTACTTGTAGGAAGACTTAACTACAGCCCTATTAAGTGGTTGTTCAGTGATCTTTTGCTACTATAATCCCATAGCATGATTGCAGAACTTATTCCTATCAATAGTTTTTCTATTATTCAAAGTATATACCCTTTTTGTTACTTTATTTTAACAAAAGAATCGGATATATTAAAATTCATGTGAGGTTCGAAAAATCTAACTTTGACATGCTGAAATCCTAATTCTATACATGCAAAATTCATAGAACAATTAACTAACTTGCAGACAAAATATTCTTTAGCAGCGTTAGAAGTTAAATCTATAGTTTGCAAATTCTCTCTGTTTTATGTAGAAAAGAATCATGAGGAAAAAATATTTTTCAAAAATTAATTATTTATAAAAAGGAAAAATAGAAGGAATAAAGAATTCAAATTAAAGTTCAGGGTTTCCTTAGATTCGATCTATCAACTTAAGCACTCTCTACCAAATCTTCAATAAAAACAATAGGATATGTTAGGACCTGATCAACAGGAAAAATTTTCCCACCAATTTCTAAAGCACCAAAAAGAAAAATATGATAGTTTCTGACTTGTGTGTGTTAAGCTTCTATTTTACGGCATATTTTTTGATGCATACATATAATTCTAAGTTAGGTATTCTATACTTACTAGAAATCTTATACTTGTTGAGATAAGTAGATATCTATAATTCTAACTTCTCAAATTTAATCTCCTTTAAAATCCCAGATAATGATTACTCGGAGTCAGTTAGTAATTAACATGGGGAGATAATCTGATTAAATCCTAAACTTATTAAGATTGGGTAGTTATGTAAATTCCCAAACTCATGATTACCAATTACCAAAATTCTAAACACTCATGCTTTAATTATTCTGGGTTACTAGTTGATATAGGTATCAAGGATAAGACCATTAGGATTAGCCCAATGAAGGTGGCTTGGTATCTAGTTACCACCGTTAGGCCCAAATTAGCTAGACGAGCCCATATGCGAGCATCCAATACTAAAATGTCAACCTTAAGGATATAGACATATTTCTCAACAGGTATAGTTGAATGGATACACAACAACGCTTGCTAAAGCTCATGACTTTAGCTTCCTCGACTAGGTATAGTCAGGTTGCGTAGCTGTGTCTTTGATGCTTCCCTAAAGATGAAGCCTATCATTTTTCTCACAAGGAGGTCACAGATTCTATTAAATATTTTACTTTACCTAACTGAGCCTAGCAGCATGACAGGGTTGAGAAACAGAGACCTTAGCTAAGTAAGAACCTATCCCAAGCAGATTGGGAAGAGTGGGAAGAGGTGTCACATCAACTCCAATAGCTTGATAGATGCTTAGAGAAAATCTCAAGGCATAACACCAAAAGAAATATGCAAATTAATAGTATCCTTCGATTGCACAGGGAGAGAGAACACCATTTGTCCAAAAGATATTAGAGGAATGCATAGTAATTGATGCCAAAAACCTAAATGGACTACCCAAATATGATGGATTCACAAACCCACATGAACATCTCTTGCAATTGAGCACATGATGCAACTCCACGAACTTAACAAGCACATTCATGCCAAGATGTTTGTAACTACTTTCCAAGGAATTACCTTTAAGTGATTTGTCAAATTGGATCCTACTTCCATCTACTTGTATGATTAACTTTGTGATAAGTTTCTCCACCAATCTGCCAGTAAACGAAGACCAAACTCCCCCACACTTATCTCTATATAGTGAGAAAAATGAAGGAAAATCTCTTTGAAATTTCTTTGCTAAATTCAATACTGAGGTCTTGAAAATCGACAACCCAATAATTAAGTTCTTGATCAATGTATTATTTCATAGGCTTAGGCACAAGAAGTGTGGCAATGTTTTGGTTAGGGAGAGATTGCACATAATGGAGGAGCTACACAACCTCCCAGAGAGATACATGACCTATGAGTATATAAACAAAATGAAATATGGGGATTTGGAGAATGAAAAAAAGAAAGGTAAGAAGAAGGAGAATAAACAACAAAAAGATAGTTACTGATCCCCCTTTAAGAGGTTTTACAATTACACCCTATTGAACATTCCTAGAAAAGAGGTTTTGTTCTCCATTTGGCATGATAATCTCCTCAAGAAACCCAAGAAACTCAATTAGACAACAACTATGAAGAATTCTAAGAAATACAAGCAGAAAAGCCATTGTAGCGCCCTACCTCAGGATAGCACCTAAGCTAAGGCACTACTCTGATTCAGATTTAAATTTCAAAGTTACAATTCAATAGAAGGCCCATAAAATTCAAACGTCTCAAAATTAAATACCGATTCATCTCAACAAGATTAAATAAAGCTACAAAACATATGTATTGTAAGAGATTTAAGGAACTTAGCTAAGTTATAACCTTTAACAAATCATGCCATCAATGCCATCTTATGTTACAACCATGAAAATAAGGTTTACATATCACAACATCTCTAAGTTAAACAAAATAGTCACAAGTTCCATACTTAATACGGTATTAGCTCTATTACAAAACAACCACACACTTCATTCTAAACTTGGCATCCATTAGAGTTCATCTTTGTCTGAGAGATTATAAAATATAGGGGGTAAGTTCAAAGACTTAGTGAGGGATAAGTAAAAGTTATAGCAGGGTTTATCGAGGAGGAACTCGACTCGATAAAATATAATTTAAACATACTGAATATAACAAATCCAGAAAATAGGCAGTACAAAAAGAAAACATGAAACTTTTCTACCTTATTGCGCCAAAAACAAATTACAAGCAGATAGGAATCATTTAGGCAATTCAACCCAAAGCATATGTATTCCAAGAAAAAGTTATAAGACATGCATTGTAGATTTACCTTATACTAGAGAGACAGATATTTCACCTAAGTGTAATAGCTGGTATAAGGCAGATGCCTATATAGAACTATACAGTGCACTGCTGATACCTAGAGGAAAATCCCTAGCATATGGTTGGCACTTAGGGGGAAATCCCTAGCGTACCGTTGACGCCTAGAGGGAAATCCCTAGCGTGCTCCCATATAACCAAATAGATCGCCCAATATGGCCCTTGGCTCATATAATCACCGTACATATAAGAGAAATAGTCGCTTATACAGATGCTTAGGGAAAAATTCCTACACACCGTTAGTATTAGATCAACATTATAGATCAGAACATAATAGAACAGAAATGCCACCAAGGTAACAGAAAGCAGTAACAGAACACATATAAGCCAGCATGGCTGATAAATACAGAACAAATAGCAGATATGCCGAAAAAGCATAGATATAAGACAGATAGTACAGATATAAGATAAACAAATATCAAAATGATAGATAACAGATAGAGGTTCTGGGCACTAGAAAAGACAAAAAATAGAATCAATATTAGAGATAACCCTCATAGGGGTATTCAAATTAGATAATAGGTAATAGATAAATTTCAATCACAGTTCAGAGTATCGTTCAAAAGCAGCAAAACCTATAGGGGGCTTATTATAACCACATATAAGAAAAAAAGTACCAGATTGATAGACCCTTATCTCTTGTAGTTTCAATCAACAACAGTCAAATCCAAAATCTATTGCTCGTCAGTGCCCAGCTTATTGTCACCTAATCAGAAAAATATTCCAAGAATCAAAATTCTTGTTCAATCTTAGCAACCTTCTAAAAATGCATCAAGCATTCTAATGCCTTATCTATTATCAGGATGATACAGATTAATATTCTTTTTCACAAAATTCTCCAGAATCAACATTTCTAAATTATCTACAATAGTCTAGGTTAATTGCAAAATAACATAATTTCCACGATAATGAATCAAGACATTACAATCTTAAGCAATACGTATGCATTATTCTTTAGTCAAATTTCCATTTTAAATACTATTTAACCCATAATAGTTCCCAATATCAAAATTAAAGTTCAACTTAATATCAACCATAATTTGAGTCCAAAGTTCATATCTCCCCCCTCCTTATTCCTTGCACAAGTAAACAGTTCATAGAGGTACATATATCGACTTCAAAGGCTCATTCTAGACAAGATTCAATATTTACATGCGTGCATGTATATATATGTATAACATGCAACAACCGATCAAATTCTAACTTTCACTATTGAGGGTTCGAAATCACAAATTGAGAGCACAAGGAAGATCATCACGTCAAGACAACAAACTATCTCTCCATTGTTGCTGGACCACCATCGCCGAAAAATTCAATGCCACCACAGAAATATTTCTCTCGACGAGAGAATTCCAATGTTATCTTTAGTTTTGAATTTTGAGCAACATAGATGCCAGAACGGGCCAAAAATAATTGCATTTCTCTTTCCTACCGCCACTCTTCAATCACTGCTTTGCCGTTGTCAAAGCTACCATACAACACTTCTACCATACTCTCTCTCAGGTCTTCTCGCTGCCATTGCTCCACCATCATGAGTGTGCGTTTGTGTGGTTGGGAGTGAGTATGTGGGTATGGAGAACAAACTGAAGAGGTTAGATGGTTGAGATGGGTTACAGGTGAGCTTTGCTAGAGATAGTGGTCTTGGCCAAGGAGAAGATGAAGAAAGAAAAGGGAAAGAAAAGTCAAGGAAAAAGAAAGAAGGAAATGAGAAGGAAAGAAAAGAAGCTGTCGATTTTTGAAATCCCATTTTTCATTTTTTTTATTTTCAATTTAGCCCCTCAAAAATTTAAGTTATGCAATCATACCCCAAGTTTTTAGTAAAATTGTGATTAACCCCAATTGACTTAGGGTATCTCATTCAAACCCCAAATTATTTAAAATTTTACACAATTCAGTTTATAAAAATTATAATTTAACCCACAAAAAGTTTTTAAAATAATTAATAATATGAAATTCATAAAATTTTTAAATAATGACAAAATCATATATTATAAATAAAATCAATAAAATTCTAGGGGTGTTACAACTATGGTACAAAATATTGTTTCAACATCCATGATGAAATCGAATGGCTTATTTGATAAGGCCATATTATAAAAATTTATCGATGAGAAAGTCAGACAGGATATAGTTCAGACTGACTAGGCTCTCCATAGAGAAAGGTTTATTAGCCCAAAAAAAGAGGATAAAAGAAAAATTAAGGCTGAAGAAAAAAGCCCCCCCTTGTAAAATGTGATTGATACCATTGTAGATTGACCGACATGGGGAACTCTAAAACAACAAGAAGATAGATTTAGAGGAAACTTGAATCCACCAAGTCTTTAAGAGCCAAAATAGTCTTTTAGCCATCCACAAGTGCAGAACCTATCTTTTTCTCAGATTCTAACCTCCTACACCTAGAGGACCAAGTAGTTGATAGCAAACTAGATTGGCTTTTTGTTCTTATAATAGAAATTACCAATTTTGAGGTCAAAAAGATCCTGATTGATAATGGTAGCTCTGCCAACAAAATTTTCTTTCGACCTTGGAAAGAATAAAGTTAGGCAAGCTTAAGTTCGAACCAGTCTGTAGCCTACTTGTTGAGTTCAAAGGAACTAAGATTATCCTAATCGGATCTATAAGTTTATCCACCCCATTTGGAGAAGTGCCCAAGAGACGAACCCTAATGATCTGCTACTTGGTGGTTGGCCCTCATTTGCTTATAATGCCATAATCGAGAGGCCAATACTGAATGTTTAAGGTAGTTGTTTCCACCTATCACATGAAGATCAAGTTTCCAATGACTATAGGAATTAGAGAATTACTTTGTATTATAAAAGAAGCTTGGCGATGCTATACTATCTTAGTAGAGATGAATGAGCAGAAAAGTTGACCGAAACTAAAAATTTTGGGGGACATCCTAGTAATGGAACCCAAGATAGGACAAAGAAATAAAAAAAGAAAAAGATAAAAGACAAGGGTGGAGCCCATTAAAGAATTTAAAACCATAAAGCTGAGGCCTAAAAATCTTGACTAGACCACGAGGAACTTAGATAATAACATAGAATGCATGATGATTAACTTCCTCAAAACAAATATTGATATTTTTGCTTGCAAAGTCATCAACCTCTAACCCTCAGGTCATTGTCCATCACTTTAACATAGACCCCTCATACAAGCTAGTCAAGTAGAAGACCAGAACTTTCAAGGCTAAAAGATGCCAGATCATTAAAGAGGAAATCAATAAACTTTTAGAGGCAATCCACATTATAGAAATTTAATATTCTACTTAGTTATGTAATGTAGTCGTTATCTATAAGATTGACGGCGAATGAAGAATGAGTAATAATTTTTTCAATTTGAATAAAGCATACCCTAAGGACCCTTACTCATTACTTTGAATAGATTTATTAGTTGATTCAACAGTAGGTTGTGACCTCTTAAGTATGATGGATTCCTTCTAAAGGTATTATTAGATTTTTATGGCCCCCGAGGACATGGACAACACCTCGTTTGTGGTCTCAAATGGCCTATATTGCTTTCTAGTAATGCTGTTCTATATTAAAAATATAGGAGCAACTTACCAAAGATTGGTGAACTTTATATTCAAGAATGAGATAGGCAAATCAATGGAGGTTTGTGTTGATGACATGATTGTCAAAATAGAGAAAGACGTTAACCACTTAGCCGATCTCAACCACATATTTTTCATATTGAGGGCTTTTGGAATAAAACTTAACCCTAGCAAGAGTAACTTTAGAGTTAAATGAGGAAAAATTTTAGGCCACATGGTCAGCTAAATACACATTGAGGTGAACCCACGAAAGATTTAAGCCATCAAGGACATCTCACCACCCAAAATAGTTAAGGGCATCTAGAGGCTGGTTGGAAGGATCATAGTACTAGGTCAATTCATTGCATGATTAGTAGACAAAAGCTTACCATTCTTCAAAACTCTCAAAAATTCAAGAAAGTTTTAATGGATAAAAGAGTGCAGCTAAGCTCTACTTGAATTAAAGCAATATCTATCTATATCTCCATTGCTTGCTGAGCCTACCGTTGGAGAGGACCTGTATCTTTATCTTGCAATCTCAATAGTAGAAATAAGCTTAGTTTTCATGTCCACGAAGTAGGGCACACAAGACCAATACACTACATCAGTAAAGCTTTGTAGGGTCCTGAACACAATTATCTGGAGATCAAAAATTTTACCTTTACTTTGATCACACTCGCACGAAAACTAAAACCTTACTTTATTGTCATTCTGATGAATCAAACCTTAACGCAAGTACTACCAAAACCAAAGACATCTGGAAGGCTAACCAAATAGGCTATCCAATTGAGAGAATTTAATATTAAGTTCCAGCCTCGAATAGCTATTAAAACACAAGAATTGGCTAATTTCATAGCAGAGAGTATTGACCTTCCTGCAATTGTTGAACAACAACCACCCATTTGGTCCTTACATGCTGACAAATTAGCAACATCATCAAAGGTAGACTAGGGATTTCTTTGTGCTTTCCTTAAGCAAAACAATGTAACTTTACCATCAGGCTCAACTACCCAATTACCAATAATGAAGCAAAGTCTGAAGCCCTCATTGTTGGTATGAGGATAGACATAAGTAGAAAAGTCGAACATCTAGTAGCAATCACTAACTCAGAATTGGTTGCTGAGCAATTTGAAAAGAAATTTGAAGCAAAAGAAACATTCATAAATAGATACCTTATAGAGGTCAAGAGATTGGAGCAATAGTTCAAAACATTCTCACTCAGCCAAGTCCCCAAATCAAAAAATGAGAGGGCAGATGTATTATCTAAATTCGCTAACTCACCTAGAGATATTAGAGAAAGAACTATCAAATTTTTTGCTACAAACAAGCCCACCTAAATATTCTAAACTAGAACCAAATATGGAAAATTGAGAAGTTGCCACCTAGTTGAGAAGATGAAATAAAGGCCTATCTAAGGAAAAGAGGATACTAAAAGATAAAATAGAAACTTAGAGGTTAAGAGGATGAGCCGTCAAATTTTCTCTTCACAAGTTTGGTCAATTATATAAAAGATCTCTCTCAAGCCCTTTACTGAGATACTTGGCACCAAAGCAAGCCCAAGAGGTCCTAGAAGAAATCTATACAAGTATTTGTGGCAACTGCTCTGGCAAACGAGCATTAGCCCACAAGGTCATCAAGCACGGCTATTTTTGGCCGACCTTACTTTAAGATACAGTTAACTTCACCAAAAAATGCCTATCTTGCTAAGTGCATGCCAATATATGTCATCAGCCATTTTTCAACCCTGGTCTTAGTAAAAATTACATGGTTAATTGATTAGTGGGGAATAGGCATAGTTGGCTCTTTCCTAAAGGCCATAGGTCAAAGAAAGTATATGATGATTGCAATCAAATACTTTACCAAGTGAGTCAAAGCAGAGGCCATTCTGTAGATAACATATGTGGTAATAAAAAACTTCTTATGGAAAAATATCATCTGCCAATTCAGTTTGCTAAAGGTGCTAATATTAGATAATAGAGCCCAATTCCAAAGCAAAAACATGAGAAATTGGTGCGAATGTCTTGGAATACAACAACACTTTTCACTTATAAGCAACCCACAAGCAAATGGACAAACATAAGTCACTAATCGAGCCATCCTCCACCACATCAAAACCAGATTGGAAGGATCTAAAGGTAACTGGGCGAATGACCTCCCAAGAGTGTTGTAGGCTTACTGGATGACTCCAAGAATAACAATAGGTCACAACCTTTATAGTCTCATTTATAGCTTAAAAGCAGTAGTCTCAGCAGAATCGATACAACATACAGCTCCAATGATTCACTATAGTTCAATTAGAAATGAAGCCAAGAGACTACTCGACCTTAAAACCATCGATGAGTTGCAATAGCATGCATACATGAAAATGCAAAAGTATAAATCGATAATGGCTAGACATAATGTTAAGGGAGTCAAACTAAGAAGCTTTCAAGTCGGTGACCTTGTCCTTAAAAAAGTTGAAGTATCAAAACTCGTCAGAAAGCTAGACCCAAATGGGAGGGTCCATACTCAATGGTTAAGGTGGACAAAAACAACTCTTACAGGATAACGGATATGAATGGGAACAAGTTACCCCAACCAAGGAATGTAACTAATTTGCATAAATTCTATATGTGTTTCATAATTTCTCCAAAAGTGGGAGCCATAGATTTTGGTCCTTCCTTTCTATAATTTGACTGGCCGAAAGTCTCGAATCCTGGGTGATACGGGTTCAAAAATTGATAGTGAAGATTTAGCATTGCGTGTGGCGGGTCATTTTTGGGTTGACCATTTAGTTTTTGGACATTCGTGGGCCTCATCATTGACTTGAGAGCTGAAATTAATTTGTGGCAGGCCAAAATTGAGGAATTGGATCTCAAGGAATTAATGGCGTTGCCTTTTAGTGCAAGCATGGATTTCAAGATTGTCAATTGGATTTGATAGTGGAGGAAACCTTCGGGCCGAATTTGCTGGGCCATTTCAAGGCCCTTTGGGGCAGTTCGCTAACTGCTTCAGACCTGGGCTGTTTGGATGGGCTCGTTTTGGGCTTTTTGGATTTTGTCTTTTAATCTGCCACAAGTTGCCGTGAGGGGGATTCGAAGTTGAAGCTGATTGGAGGAGTTTAATTGATGTTGCTGCTGGGCCGAGAATTAGATGGTGTGGATTAATTTATTAGTGGCGTGCGAAATAAATCGTGGACTTGGATGCAAACTTGCTGGAATTGATTTTATGGTCTGGAATTATTAGTGGCGGGCCAATAGATCTTATTTAATTAGACAGTAGTGGAGGCTTTTGATTCTTAATTAGCTGTGACTCATAGCAATATCTTGAATCCTTGTAAGGGAAGTAAATATTTTTTTATTTTTAATTTTTATTTGTATAAATTCCACTGTTTTGTAATTCTCTTGGTTATTAATGTATTCCGAACCTATTTTGAGTAAAAAAAAGAAAAAAACAGCTGAAAACTAATCTAAAGATGCAAAGTCAACAAGAAATGCAGTTATAATTGAAGTTAAAAAAAAAATCATTCAACGTCAATACAAATAAAACTGAAATTGTTTGGCGGCCCATCGGGGCATTATTATGTTAAAGAAACAATTAAGTTGCATTCATTAGAAAATAGAAAAATTTTCTTTAGCTCGACCCGACCCCTTCTCCCTTTCCACTTTGAGCAACAGCTTTAGTTGCGACATCATCCTGGCTTTGTCAATCACATCCTCCCCACTAGTGTTGAGTGGCGCAACCAATAGAGGACCTTCGACCTCTTGCTCTAAACTAGAAAGGAGCACACCACTTGGGCATCAAGTACTGGCCTCATTAGCCAAAAATAGATGCTCAGCCATAGGGAAATACATAGCAATATCTATCTCCTTGCTCTTGATGTCGAAGGTGAAATCACTCGCAAGCTCAAACTTCTTCCCCACTGCAGCAGCCTTTGGATGAATAGAAACATCTACCACCTCATCAATCACCTCCTCAACATAGTCCTCGAGTTGCTCATTCTACAATTCGTTTAGCCAAGCCTTATCTTTTTCCCAAATTTGATAACCCAAGAACTCTAATTGCTTCATTACCTTCTCGATTGTTTCCTTGGCATCATCCATACTAAACATCACATTCGCATTAGTAAATGCAGAGCTTAGCATGAACTGTTGCATAACCTACTTCTGAATACTAGGAAGAGTTTCGAAAATTTTGCTTGGGCATAATGAAGTCAGCTTTCATATCTTTGTGCCCACTAGAGAGAGATGCCTCATGCATTTCAAACCTCAATTTCTTTACTAGCTCTTCTAGGTGGCTTCTTTTCTCCACAACACTCAAAAGCTCCTCGTCCTCTTTCTTGACCTTTTTCTCCAGCTCTTGGACAATCAACTCTAGAGACTTGACCTAGACTTTGATAGTTCAGATTGCTCTTTCTCTAGTTGCTTGCATTTTTTCTCCAATCTCGCATTATAGGCTCGAAACAGCTCATACCATTGGTGCACATTGTAGCCCCATTACCTGACCTACACGTATCCATAAATATGTTATACATACATGGACGTCAACAAAATTTTTATCTAATCAAAAAGTTGGAGAATTACTATGTTCACTTGATAAGAGACCGCCTTCAAGGCTTTAACCTATTGCAGCTCGAGCATCTCCTTCTAGTCTTGGACAAAAAAGCCAATCATCAATTTTTTCAATGGGGTTATGCTAGTAGGCCTTGCACTCATCATGGTTGCAGTGTTCGAGACCCTAATCCCAGGTCTAAAGCATAATTTAGGGAAATTTAGCAGCTTAAATAGCTCCTCATCTAACAATAGCCTGTATGCCTTTTTGTTGGTGTCGATAGCCTTCTTTGTCCACTTCTGAGCTACTATTTTCTTTGCGCTAGCAACATTGCTCTTCCCTTCTCTAGTGGTGGCTTTCCTTTTTAATTGAATTGCTGGACTTGCTAGTTCGATTGCATTCCACACAGCAGTTGATAAAGTTGCTAGAAGTACCCATCTAGATTGATGTATTATGTAATGGTAGAAGCGGCCTTTCAATGCATTGCTATTACCTTCTACGACTCCAATGCCCCTTGTTGTTGTATTATTGCCAATTGATGCACTCTATCTATGATCGACAAAACTAGCAAACGAAAAATAAATAGATATAATATTGATCAGAAAGTACATTAAACCAACAACAAATAACAAAATAAAATCAACCTTACCTGGTTGTGCACTTGGCCCCAACCTTAAGGGAGTTGTTGAAAAACCCGTTGGTACCAAGTTTCTCTCTCTAATGAACCCAACTGCCTCTATCTCTCCAAACTTGATTAGATCCCCAATGAAAGTATTATGCTAGGTCAGGATTTTACTTTTGGGTAGCTCAACTTGCCCTATCAACTAATCCATTAGATATTAAATTCGCCTCATAGGAGCATGCATAAAGAAATACCTCTTCTTTTAAGCTTGACCATGAGAAGAAGAGGGAGTAACAAAAACCTTTTGATGAGGAAAGGTAGTTAAATAATTAAATCTTGACCCCTCAATATTTCCCGACTTTCGAGACATAGAGAGATGAAAAAGATTTCTAAAATTTACAGAAGAGTAAGGTTGATTATGAAATCATCATCAATACTATGAAGCTATACAGTATTGAAAATAGTTTGGAAGAAGTTGGGCAATACAAATTAGAGTCCCGATACTAGGCTATGCAATTAGGAACTTAAGACCTTATTTCAATGAATCCTCAAACACTGTGATACAGCTATCAGGAGAATTGTTCATCCTATCCATTGCTCTAGGTTGAATCAATTGAAACTTATCTAGGATATGATATCTTTGCTTAACCAACCTTAAGTCATTCAAACTAATCTCTAACACTATCTTGTTGTAATGAGCCACAGTAAATAACCTACCCCTCAAAATTGGTGGCTGAGGAACCTTACTAGAAGGCATTGCCTCATTGACTACAGGGTTGAAAGGCTTAACTTTGACCTCTATCTCTTACTCACTCCTATCTGTAGAACTACTAGAGTTACTTAACCCGTAACTTGATATGTTAGATGCTGAACTATTGCTATTGTTTGTTGTAATACTAGGTGACTGAGTCGTCTCTAAGTCAATCAACTTACCTTTACTCCCCTCAATAACCTTAGCTATCTCTTGATAATAAATATAGAATAAATTCCAAGAAATAAACTAAAAGAGGTAAAAGGGCTTACGAAGCATGATATACGCACTAAAACCCACACCAAATGCCTAATAATCAACTAGAGTGTATGGAGCTTGACCTCTTAGTAGCACAGTAAAAGTGATAAATAAGCAGTCAAAGAGACTATCTATAGGTCCCCAACATATATGTTAACTGGCTAAAATAATCGATTACTGGCTATTCATTATGTAATCACTGGTCATTATCTGTAATTACCCGAGGTAACCACCTGAAATTGCCCAAAATTGCTTAGTGATTGGCAACATTAAAACCTAAGTTGAAATATAAATCATTAGATCAAAATTAACTACTATTTAGCCTCCTTTTCCATGAGGTTGATCGGACTAAGGAGTAGGGAGGACTTATGATATGGGCATGAAGGACGAGCCTATTTGGATTGGCCTAGTGAAGGCGGTCTAGCATCCAGTCATCACCATTAGGCCAAAATCAGCTAAGCAAGCCCATATGCGAGTGTCTTGTACCAAAAATGTCAACCTTAAGGATGTCAATATATTTCTTGACCAGGTATAGTTAAATAACATCTAATGGCACTCACCAAAGCTTATGACTTTAGCTTTCTCAACTAGGTATGGTTGAGTAAATGCATAGCTGCAGCATCCCTAATGGCTACGACATTAATTATAGAGTCCACCGTCAGTCACATCCACCTTTAATATAGCTAAACTACTATCCTATCCATATTAATGACACTGTCAGCCTATCATCTCCATATTAATGATGATAAGGGGCATCCTTTATTTTTGGCCAGTTAAGAGTATGATGGCCAACTAGGTCGAAAAGACCTATGATACCACTAGATGAAGGGGAAAAAGATTGGCTAATAGTAGGGAGAAGTCCATCTTTTGAACCTCTCTGCAAACACTACAAACACTCTTCTTTAAGAGATAAAAGTATATTTTTGGAGCCTCTCTGAAGCTGTTACTCTATATTAATACTTTCAAGTCAAAATTCTCACTAACTTAAGCATGAGATGGTCTTAGGTGAGGTCTCTCTTGACTAGCCTAACTTGTGTCCATTGATTGTAAGATTCAACTTTCATTTTTTGGTACTTCTCAAGATAAATGTTTGGGTTGGCCAAAGCCTCTGGTCGATAGGAAGGATTCCATATCTAAAACTTTATATAAAATTTGACATCATCACTAGCTATTTCCATAGGTTAATAATTGAATAGTGTGAAAATATGTAAACAAAATAATAAAAATATTGGGGTATTATATTTTCCCTTATAAGAAGTTTTACAATTGAAACTTCAGGTATATTTAATTTTGAATAGATGTGGATAGTAAGTATGCATGTTTTCCTCTAATTCTTATGTTGTTTTACGTTCAATGTGATTTGACTATTGCACCTTGATGTGAGGAATAGTCTTACACCATAAACCTTGTTCTTTATAATTTGCAATGCTGAGAGAAAACTCCTTATAATTTAGATTTTCTATGATGAGTAGGCATACGGGCTCTATAACATGGTTTGGATCCATCAAGTGCCTTTTTAATTGAGACATATGAAAAATATTGTGAACTTGGGACGACAATGGGGCTAATGTTAAACAATATGCTATTTTTTCAATTTTGTTTAGTACCTTGAATGACCCCACATATAAGGGATTTAGCTTCCTGCTCTTATTGAAATGTATGACTTTATGCATCAAAGAAACCTTAAGATTCACCCTTTCCCCTTTTGGAAATCTAAGTGTAGTATTTCCCTAACTATTTTGTTAGGTTGAGCTGCCTTAAGTTTGTAAGGATCATCATGATTTTCTCTGTGGTTAATTAGACTAGTTTAGGTCTATGATTTTCCTTTTATTGATCTTATCCCAACATATAGGTGACCTATACTTCTTGCGATATGGAGCTTTACATTGAGCTATGCCAATGCTACTATAGTAGCTATTATTGTATAAAAACTCTACGAGGATCAAATAATTTCCTGAAGTCCCCTTGAACTACAAACACATGCCCTAAATACATTGTCTAATGTTTAGATACTCCTTTAGGATTGTCCATTAGTCTGCAAAGTCATGCTAAAGCTTGTTGAAAGCTCTAGAACTATAAGATTAGCTAGGCATCTCAATTTGATATCATACTTATGGGAATTAGTCAATCGGTCCACAATTAGCCAAATAGCATCATATCCCTACCAAGTTCATAGTAGTCCTATTGTGACATCCATTGTGATGTACTTCTACTATTTTAGAGTCCCCAATGGTTGTAATAATCCTCCAAGTTGTTGGTGTTTGGCTTTAAATTTTTAGCAAGTTAAACATCTAGCCACATGGTTTGCTATATCATTTTTCATGTGATCTCACTAAAATTCTTTTTTGAGCCTCAATATATCTTTGTACTCCTAGGGTGTATGAAAAATTTTGAGTTATAGGCTTGATATAATATTTTTCTCCTAAACTCTTCATCACTAGGGACATATAATCTTCTTATTATGTAAAGCCCTCCATCTTTGCTAATTTAGAAATTGGATAGCAACCTTACTTGAGCTTTCTTTTCAAGTTTCGTTAGTTTGGGATCAAAGTTCTAAACCGTCTTAATTTTTTCAAGAATACAAGGCTGAATACTCAAAGCAACTAGGATGTTATTAATAGATTCTAATATAGCCAAATCCAAGGACTCAATTTTTCTTGCTAACATGGAGGCTAATATCCCACATGCTTTCCTACTTAAGGCATCTACCACGTGATTTACCTTGCCAAGCTGATAATTAGTGCCCAAGACATAATCTTTTAGTTGTTCTAACTATCTTCTTTGTCTTATATTTACATGCATTCACATGAATAGGTATTTCAGACTCCTAATGTCTCTTTATCTTTACAACAAAGACCAAAAATCATGTATAGGGTAGTTTGATCTCCTTATATAGCTACAATTATCTCGATGTATAAGAAATCACCTTTTCATTTTGCATCGAAACACATTCCAACATATTCTTCAATGTAGCACTGTATATAGTGAAATTGTCTATTTCACATGTTAGATTTAGCATAAATGCAATGTAAGGCATTGTTGCAACTCAGTGAAGCTCTCGTTGCAGGCTGGGCTCAACTTAAATTTTGATCTCTTTGGTATTAACTTAATTAAGGATAGGACAATCTTTAAAAATCCATTAACAAGCTTATTATAATAATGTGCTAGTCATGAGAAACTTCTCAATTCAATGACATTAGTTAGCTTGGACTAATCTATTACAGCTTCAACTTTCTTGAGATCTATCGCTATACCCTTTTCCAATATGATGTGCCTTAAGAAGGCAACTCTTTTAAAGCAAAATTCACATTTGCTAAATTTTGCATAAAGCTCTTTTTGCCTTAAGGTTTGTAGTACTATTATAAGGTGTTCCTTGTATTCATATTCATTTTGAGACAAACCAATATGTTATCAATGAAAACAACCATAAACTGTCTAAATATAGATTGAATACTCTTTCCATCATGTTCATTAAGGTAATTGAAGATTGGTTAATTCAAACTACATTACTTAAAACTTACAATATCTATTCCTTTTCCTTAAGATAATTCTATGTATATTTTGGCCTTTATCTTTAGCTAATGGCACCTTGACCAAATTTAATGTGGAAAATATTTTAACTCTTTCCAATTAATTGAAGAGATTGCCAATTCTTGGTAGGGGTATTTGTTCTTGCTGGTGATCTAATTAAGCTCTTCATAATCAATGCATAACCTCAAAATTCCATCTTTCTTCTCCATAAATTACACCAGAGCCCTAAAGGTGATATACTAGGCCTGTTAATCAGTTATTTTAGTTGACTCTTTAGCTTTCTTAACTACACTAGAGCTATCCATCAAGAAAAATTTATGATCTTACCTCCATAGTCCACATGAGCAAAATTTGTTCCTAAATTACATCAACTTCTATCATTCTAATTTATACCAAGTCATCCTTAAGTTTGATATTATCAATTCCTATGGTACAATTCTTGTGTGTTGGGTTTGTTACCAAAAATTTATCTATGGAAGTCGCTACTCTATAAGGTTCAATAAGTACCACAAATGTATCATTCATGAGTTTAGTAAATCTCTTAGCCACAAAGAATGTGTAGCTCCACAACCAAACAATGCATAAGCAGATACTTTATTAATTTCCATTTTACCTATCACTAAATCTTCAGCATTACTTGTTTCCTTGTGCATCTTAGCAGACACTCTTGCATTTTCTTTATATTTTTTGCTTAAATTTGGGTTATTGGTTACTTGGGGTCAGGCAAAGGGCATCTAAAATTCGATGACATATCGATTGTGTTGGAAACATACCTCATTTTTTCATAAGCATTTCTTCTCTATGTCTCTAATGATAGAAGCTGCACTCCTTAGATTGACATTTTGGTTGATATGGTATATGTTTTTCTCTTATTGGTTGGGGTAACTGATACTTGCATAGGTGTCCTCGACAAGATTTTACTTCATTCCAAGGACTCTTCAATTTGCTCTCCTCATTCCTTATTTTTATGTTGGCTTCAACTCTCATTGTAGCCCACAAAAGTTCATCAAAGTTCCTAGTTTTGAACATGACTAATGTTGGTTGAATATTGGCTCTTGACATATTGTGAATTTATGGATCTTCAAATTATGGATGCCCTATTGTAGTGGGTGAATACTTCCTAAGTCAATGAAATTTTGTTGAATACTCCACTACATACATATCTGGTAGCTGCACAAGATCATCCAACTTTGTCATTGTTTTGAAGTCAAAAGGGATTGGGAAAGAAGTGCTTAAGATAGGCCTCTCAAAGATGTGTCCTTTCAATGGTTCGGTAAGCATAGCAGGTGATGCACGTTTCACCAACTTATTGTTTCTCCTACAAGAAAAGACATTACTATTTTTGGTCTAACTTCTTTAAAATTAGTTTAAAATTATCCGCCATCTCTTTAAGCTACTTTTCTACTGTCTCAAGTTCATGGATCCTATCAAAGATAAGCACATAGAGCTTTCTTAAAGGCTCATAATAGAACTTGATCCCCATGTTAGTAGGTAGTTGGTGAGCTACTAGGATGTTGGTTTTAAGCTTGCACAACTTATGTCACAGTGGTAGCAGTTGTTATTAGATCTTCTTGTTGTATACCAATTTGAATCATTGAAGGTGGATCACTTGGATTGACAAGTGGCTAATAATTTTTTTCTTGAGGATAAGTGGCATAGTGAGGGTTTTGATTAGCATGTACAAGTCTATCTTCCATTTCCTAGAATGTGAATGGAGTACTCTTGATAATCTAGACTTTTGCAATATAATAATTCTTTTAATAAGTTAAACTTACTAAAGCAAGGAAAAAATAAAATAAAATAAAAATTATATATTTATTATTAAAAGCAATAAAAAATTATATCGTGAAGGAATATAAAACCCTATCTTTTATTTAGAAAAATAATGGCTTTCTTTATCTGCATTTTGAATGAATTATTGAAAATATTTTGGAGAAAGATGCTTTAGGAAGTGGTCGGGAGAATGTGGTGGTTGTTTTTTGTTTTGGAGATAGGTGGAGAATGTTTTGAGAGAAAATAATTTGTTTATTAGTATTTTGGGAAGGACCAAATTTTATTATAAATATCATATCAATTACTTTTTTATTAGGTTAGTGAAGTGAAATAAATTTTTTGATATTAATTATAATGTGTATATATAGATGGAATGATTGGTATATGTATGTATATATTCGCATTGAGGAATGATTTTTTAGGTTGAACAAGAAGGGTGTTTTGGGGATAATTTCATGTGTTTTGGGAAGCGAAATTGGAGAATGTGATATTTGTTTGTGTTTTGAGAGTTGAAAATTATCTTGGAAAAACACAAACAAACAAAGCCAATAGTATAATCCTAGCAATCCTAATCTAATCTATTATGACTCTATCAAGGGATTCTTGTTCTGCCATTTCCTCTTTAAGGTCCTCTTTAGGGTCTTTCAAGGTAGTTTTGGATCACCTCTCTTAAGGTTTTGACCTCCTGCTCGAATGCCACTATTATTTCCCTATGATCTAATTCGTGCTCACGCTCTCATTTACTTTTCTTGAACTTCCTCCTAAGTTGACAGTATCCTTGCTCTGGCTCATTGGCTCTCCGTTCTTCCTTCATGATGAAAATAATTCTTGAGCTTGTACCAGCTTGATTTTCAATTCATCATTCTTAACTAATGAACTAACGTAGCAATAAATATTATCTACCATCTAGAATATAGATATTACCACAAATCAACCTATATTGACTCCAAATTCAACATAAGTATCATTCTCATAAGCTGCTCATAATTTACTTGTCCAAACCTTCCTAGAGACCATGAATCTTGCACTCTCACATAATTCACTTAGTTTTAAGATATTTATTATGTCATTATCAATTTCTTATACTTGGAAGATGATTTACAAAAAATAGTTGATAAATTTTATGATAGAAAAGGGAATTGTTCTCAACTTGGATCAAGATATCACTCAAATTATAAATTATGAAATTAATATTTGAACTTTTATATTTTAAATTTTTGCTCCTCATACTATCATTTTTGAATCCATCCATGAAGAAAAACATCATATTTGAGAGAGCAAAACAAAAGAAAGTTGAAAAAAAATAATTAGCATTTTTTCTTTCAAATAAAATTAATTTAATCAAGATTTTAAAATCATATTAAATAGTTACCCTTTCACTCTTTTACTTAAGAAATAATATGGATTGAACTAGTCATCGACACCCTTATATATATGCCAATGTACCATATTGCTTCATACCTAAGAGAAGCCGAAAAATTCAAAAACAAAAGAAAAAAGTGAAAAGAACTTATTGGCCAATTAATGAAGTATGTGTGCATATCATTATGTTGAGTTGGTGCCACACAGTTGGGTTGACACCTAACTGCTCCATGAAGCTGCCACATGTCATGTGGCAGCTTTTGTTTCTTTTTTCTTTTTAATATTAATGTAATTATTAAATATGATTGTAATTTTTAATTTTTAATATTAATATAATTATGAAAAGTATATTTAGAAGATGTAAATATCTATAAGATTTTTAATTACACTCACTGGAAACCTGTGATCTAGGGCCTTTAATATATTGAATTCCTAGAAATTAATCTTCAAAAATCACCTTTCTATATAAATTTCCTTTAACAATATTGATTGAAAGTTAGGAGGATTATATTGTAAATTACTTTGATCCCATCAAAATAAATTTATATGTAACAAGAAAATCTAAAAGGAAGAGTACTTAAAGTCATTTTGAATACGAATCAATACATAGCACCAAAATTAGAATGCAGCGGGCGAGATTGGTGAAGGCAGTCACCGCCTTATCCTCATAAGGTTATTTTGTAACATATATTTTCATAAAAACATAAAATTTTATCTCTTCAAAATAATAAAATTATAAAAAAAATTGCAAAAATAAAATAATAACTAAGGCTAATAACAATATATAGAGGACCGAAATTTAGGGCCGTATAAAATTGCAACCATAACTATAATTTTTTTTTAAAAAAGGACAACACTCCCAGAAGGCATAGTTAGTGCTAGAATTTACTTACAGGGAAAAAATTATTTAATTCCTCTATGAAATATGATATAGACAAAAAACTTCCTAAGAAAAAAAAAGATTAAAATACTTTCTTGTCATTTTTAAAATCATACAATGGACCTCTTTATAGGTGCTGGACATAATGCGAGTTTCGAAGGGTTTTTTTTCTTTTTTTTCTTTTTTATGTATGAAAGGATTATTTTACCTTTATATCAACTTTTGGATGCTTCTGAGAAAATTAGGATTCGGATTAAACCTTATATGCAAAAATATAAATATATATCATTTAAGAAATACATATATACTATCATATATATTATATGTGCATATATTTAATAATGTGTATATTTATAGGAGAAAATGCACAATTAATCTTGTAACTTGACCCTATTGGCAAAGTAGGACTTTAACTTTTCTGGCAGCAAAATTGGTGCACCACCTTTAAAAATTTAGCAATTTGAAGACAAATTGGGCCCAAATTATATTTGCAAGTGGCCCACATCTGCATGGCAAGTGATATGGTGCCATGTGGCACAGCATGTCACCTAGTCATGAAATGTAACCTTGCTTTGCTATGTGGCATGTAATGTAGCAATTCAACTTGCCACTTTAAAAAAACAACCAAAAAATAAATAAATAACACTAAATATGCAAAAAAAGCATAAAAAATAAACTTATAATAGAAACCAAAAAACCAAGATATAAAACTAACACAAATAAAAATGCATAAAACTTGAAAATAAAAATAAAAATGCAAGAAGAAAAAAACAACAACAAATAAATATACCTCTATCCCTTTATATTTTAGGTACATATATATACAATATAATAATGTAAATACATATTACCCAAAAGATATTTTAAAATACAAATATATTTTAAATACATATATATAACATAAATTTAAATATAAATATATATAAACCACCCCCTCCACCACACCCTATCCTCTGGGTTGCCATGGCCATGCTAGATTTGTTGGCTAGCAGATCTAGCCACAGTCGCCATGCACAATCAATCACTGGCCAATAAATCTGGCCATGGCCGTCGACCTGTAGCTGCCATGCCAGACTAGGCTATGGCCACCTGGCGGTTGATGACTTGACAGAGGGGAGGGGGGTGTGCATGGGTGGTTTGGGGGGAAGGGTGCTGCTAGGCACATCCATTGGCCTAAGTAGTTGCCTCAATAGTGAAGGCAGGTTGGCAACCATGTTAGAGGATGGGTATTGGGGTGGGAAGAGGATGGGAAGGGAAAATAGTAGGGTAATTATATATGTGTGTGTATTATTTTTTATACTACTAATTATTATTACTATTTAGATTAATAGATAAATTTATTTAAATTAAATTGAATTATTTTAAACCTATTTATAAATTTAATATTACTAAGTAATTTGTATTTTATAGTTAAGAGCATAGGTTTTTAAATTTTTAATTTTTAATTAAAAAAATTTAATGAAATTCTTTTTGATGTGTATATTATTTTAATAATATTAAGTATATAATTTAAAATATTAAAATTATATTGTCCATGAATAGAGTTAGATATTATATTTTTAATTATTTATTTATTTTATATCTTAATTAAATTCAACTAAATTTAATGAAATTATTTTAGATATTTTTATTATTTTCATGAATTTGAATTTGTTTTTTTTTTTTTGCAAAAATGAGAAATTTAAGGATTATGTTTAATCATTTATTATTTTTTTATTTGGGTTAAAATTTTGTTTTTAATTTTTGATGGGTTTTTTTTTTAACTGTTGAGATGTAATTTTTTTTTTCTTTGTGTCCAAGTGCAAATTTGATGGTGATGGGCAATAGGAATTTACAAAGCATATGCCACACAAGAGAGAAGTAGATATTTAGGTTGATGTGGTGCCAAATCAGCTGCTACGTAGATGCGGACCGCTTGCAAATGTAATTTGGTCCGATTTGTCCTTAAATTGTCAAATTTTTAAAGGTAGTATACCAGTTTTATGGTCCAAAAAGTTAAAGTTCTACTTTACTAGTAGGGTTAAGTTACATAACCAATTTTGTATTTTTCCAACATTTATACCCCCCGCTCACAACCAAACACCCCAACCAAATTGCCATGAGAAATGAAGATGGCCAAATCTAGTCAAATCTAGATCTGACCAAGTTGTCGTGGCTACATCCTGCCATGGGGTATGTTGACACACGGTGGGATTTTTGGGTCATTGGTGGTGGTGGTTGAAGGAGGGTGAAGATGATGGAACAAAAGGGAAGGAAGATAAATATATAAAAAGAAAAAGAAAAGGAAAAAGATAAAAATTAAAAAATGTGAATGAAAAGTAATTTAAATTCAATTGAAAATATATGAATTAATTATGAGTATATTAGTCTTTATATATTAAAATTAGGGTTGAATGAGCAAAAACATGAAAAATGAGGCAATATGCATGATTTGACAAATAAATGGTAGTTTTTTTACCATTTTTTTAAACGATCAGGGGTGGGGGTGGATCTTTTGCCTATTTCATATTTCATAGAGAGGTAAATTGGTATTAGCCTTTTACTTGCGTGGTGCTTGCATCGCATGGCTCTGTGTCTTGTCATGTGTCAAATATATCCAAATAAAGAAAAAATTACAAAAATAAGACCACAAGTAAGGATATTTCACGAAAGAGAACTGAAATTAAAGAGCAGCAAAAAATATAATCAAACTTAACAAGCAAAACATTAAGAAGCACCAAAAAAAAAAAAAAGCAACATAAAAATCAAATAAGAAGCAACAAAAAATGGAACAAAATTGAAATGTTGTTTCATTTTACAATGTTGGAAATTCATCCAAAATGACTATTAATGCAAAATTGGATGAAAAATTACAATGGTGGAATGCTACGAAATTCAACTAGTTCATCTAAAAAGATTAATGATGTGAAAATTGATAATGTTGAAATGCTGTGAAATTCGTCAGGTTCACTCAAAATGACTAATGGTGCAAAAATCAAGTGAAACTGACAACATCAAAATACTATGAAATTTCTCCAATACAAGCGAATCAACTAACGATGTAAGATTGGGTGAAAATTGATGGCAATGCCTCTCATTTTAGTTTTATGTGATTATCTTTTTTGTTACTCCTTAATTTCAGTTATCTTTCACAAAATGGACTTATTTATATTCCTATTTTTATAATTTTACCTTTATTAGAATATATATGATACATGATGAGGCATAAAGCTATTCTATTCAAGCGTCACGCAAGCATATTCCGATGCTAATTGTGCTTTTCAATGAGCTTTTTTATCCTTCTTTTAATTTTTTATATTTATGGACCTTGCTTGCTATGGGACTTAATTCTAATTCTCTTTTATAAAATGACCATACTTGTAATCCTATTTTTACAATTTTTTCTAAAATTAGTTATTATATTACTAAAAATCCAACCTCACTCTCTAAAATTATGATCCTTGGCTTCATCGACATTCTATTCTATGACAAAAGTTGGCCCTCTTTAAAATTTGAGGATAGTTTAACTATATACATTTAGTTATTTCAAATTTTGGGAAAAGGTGAACCTTTAGTCATAGAAAATCTAAAGTATAAATAGGATGTATGTAAGTGGGTTCACGCATTTGTATATAAAAATTAACCCAATCTAGTATGAGCAGACTACAAAATCATAATCTGTAACTACGATTTTATCTTCTCAAATTGTATAGGGTTGGTTGCAGGCAAATGGGTTGATAGGAAAATTAGTGGGTGTTGATTGATTCATTTCATTTATCTCTTATTAACACTTTTCTTTTATATCAACACTTGAGAGTGCATTCATCTATTGCCAACATTCAAGAAATATCCTATGAAATCTAATACCAAAACAATTAACATAAACATAGATTTTAAAATCAACTTTGAACAAAAACTAAAATTATAAACTTGCTTAAAAAGTGCAATTTGCAAAATCATGGTTCTGAATCAATGCTAAGAAATGGAGGAAATAAAGAAATATATAGATGGGGGATAAATTACTAGCAACACCTTTGGGATAAGAGAAATTGGCAAAAAACCCCTATGTGAAAAAATAATGTACAAATAACCTCCCTGAGTTTTCAGAAATCATGTAGTGTGACCCTTTTAAGTGCTGGTGTGTGCAATGTGCATCTGGATGCAGCTGGTTATCGTTTTGGACATGTGAAAAGCCCGTTTTACTCCTTTCTTCCCCAAATAAATGAAACTCAATTCCTCCATGTTTATTAAACATCCAAAGGTAGTAAGTCTACCCCTAAATTTAATTTTTTTTTTGTTTCAAGCAAGGTTATTTCAAAGAATGGTGACTTTTTCTTCCAACAGTGCAAGGAATAGAGTCAGACCCACCAAGCCCTCACTTGACCTGAGGAGGCCTCTAGTATGTAGATGCTTGGCAAACGTTGCTATTTGAGTGGTTTTAAACGATAGAAAAAGCTCATTTGGTAGGCTTTACTACTGTTGTGCTATCCAATGTTGTAATTTCTTCGCATGGTGTGTGCCTCTTCAGGCAACATGGTCTCCAAGTGGTCATCAAGTTATTTGTCCTTAGGATTTTGACATAGATGCAATCTATGGTGGTAAGAAAAATGATTTGGCAGATGTTGAAGAAATGGTTTCTGGGGTGTCACGAGTAGCGGCATGTAGGGAGGAGGAGAATTTTTAAAATGTTGTTCCTATTTATTAGCTTTTAATAGCTGTTTTAGATAGAGTTTTGGTTGTTGTTGTAGTATTGAAGTAAAGAGATAAAAAGTGTTAGCTTTACTTATGCAGTTTTTGCAATGTTAATGTTAGGGGTGTTCATCGAATCAAACCGAGTTGATGAACTTGACGATCTAAATTGAACCAATTTAATTGGTTTGGTTTGGTTTGATTCGGGTAATTGGGTTTGATTGGGTAAAATCTGATCAAATCCTATTACATTTAGTTTGGCTATCAAATTTCACTTTCACCAACCCGACCCGACTAATTAAAGTAAATTTAATATTTTTTTTAAATTATGACTTTTGTTATTTATATTTGTATTTAATATTCAACTGAGATTTGAATTTGAGATTTTATAATATCAATTATGGCTTGTGATAAATAAGGAGATAATTTATAATAATTATAACTTATAGTGTTCTTGTGCAATACTGTATGCTTATGAATTTTGATGAATATTTTGAAAATAATTTAATTGTTTTGATTTCCTAGTTAAAGAATTAACAAAATTGCAATGGGTGCTTTCTCTTCATCTTCCTCCTCCTTTTTCTTCTTTCTTTCTTTCTTGTTTGCCCTTGAACCTGATTACTCGAACCAAACCAACCTAATCTAAATTAGGTTGGTTTGGTTCATGTTCAGAAATTAAAAATGATGAAACTCAACTTAAACTAAACCAATTAAAAGTAATATGTTCGGATTCATTTTTCCCCTAAACCTGAACCAACTCGACCTATGAACACCCCTAGTTAAGGTAGTTCATCTGGCTCAATTTCTTTTCTTAGTTCTATGTTCCTGACAATTAATCAGTGGGGTAAGTTGTTATTATATAGCTTATGAATGAAATCGTAGAGGGTAAGTTGCATATTTATAGAAGAAAAAAATTGCAAGAGTTGGAGTATAATGACTTATCCAATCAAAAACCAACAAAGCCAAATCAACAAGTAACCAACAAAACCATACACAAAAAGGTTCAATGTTTAACAATCTCGAAATTGATCAAAAGAAGACAAGTCACTTAATTCAATAAAGTGAAATTGGCATTGTTTAATACATTCCAACCGCTCGCCAAAATAATTAAAACTATCAAATTTGTATTAATATTTCAAACCTAACAAAAGGTTAAAAAGGAATCTTTTCTATAGATTCACATGCCCACATTTACATACATACAAAATAGACAATTGTTTGACAAAATAAATCTCATTAACAATCTCTCACATCATAGCTATAGTTGTTGTGCTCTTCTCTTAATTGCCCTTTTTTTGATATTCTGCAGCACCTCAATGATAATTTGTTTTTTCTTTCTCTTAGATAGTTTGGGATCACTTGCAGCCACACAAGTAGGTGGAATTGAAGCTACTCTAGGTGGCTCTCTAGTTAATGCATCAATTGGTAGAGGTGCCTCAATAGTTGGTGTTGTAGCATACCCAGTTGAAGTACCAAATCTTTTCTGAATTGAGACAGAAGCCATTCTTGCTCTTGGTGCACCTTTTCTTCATTGGCTTGTTTTCCCTAGTATAGTTGCATTTCTAGGGCCTTGGTAAGTTTTCCTTTTCCTCCATCAGTGCTTTATTTCTACAACCAAACAAATAAAAAATTAAAAAAAACCAGGTATATAAAATTAAAACTATCAATGAATGATACATTTTGCAATAAGGATTTTTTTTGCATATTTAGTGAGGATTTTATAAATCATAGGGGTTTTTTTTGCTAGTTTATAGAGAACTAGACTAACCAAAAAAATCTCTTGCCAAATCAACAAGCATCAAATCTTAGCAATATTAAAGCAACAACCCAAATGATGATTAGAAACCTCTGAATTGCAACAAGCATACCAGTAAATTAAAGATATCTAGTAATCTAAAGATGTCAAAAGCTGAATAAAAAGTAACTTACTGATCTGGAAAGTTGTGTCAGGGGTCAACAGTGGAACTTTCCTATGTATAATTTTGGCTTAGAGGATGGACTTGAGAATCTTGGTTTATCACCTCTAAGGGAGCTTTGTGCAATATATGGGTTGGCACTAGCTTGTAAAATGTATATAACTTGATTAATCCAAATAATCAACATAAATATATACATTTTTTCAATTTAAGTCTAATATCTTAACCTTAAAGAGTTTGGCTTTAGGATAAGTGGGGCTCTTGAAAGAAGCTTTGTTGTGACCTCTTTGTAGACAATTTCTATATGTATATGTAGGCCCCTTTATTGTTGAAGTAGTCCCATCAATTTATTAGGACCTCTTCTTCTTACATTAGCTGGTCTCTTAGCTTTAGTTTTGATTTTAGGTGGCTTTAAAGGTACAAAGTTAGTTTTAATGTACTCCTTAGGCCTAAGAACCCCATGGATCATATGCTCATATACCTTTATGTCACTCTTATTTTTGTAATAATAATCCATATAATCTTCTAATTTCAACCTTCACTTTGAAACTACAGCTGAAGTATGGAAACAAGGATAAGCATTCAGCTGTAACATCCCACATATGCAAGCTTTTTTATCCAAGTCCACAAGGTATCTATCATCCGAACAATCAACTTCAAACTCTTTGCCCTCATACCATTTAACAATGCAATGCCTACTCGTGGTTTGCTATTTATTGATCTTCTTGAGTATGTTTGGGCGTATGGTTCCAACATATTTCTCCATCCCTACCATTTTAGCCTAAATCCTAGTCATTAGCTTAGTTCTGATAATTTTGAACGTGCTAATAATGGGTTTATCCCTTGTATCAATGATATAACTGTTAAAAGATTTAGAAAGATTGTTAACTAAAATATCACTTTTGTAGAAAGTTGAAAAATATGACTTGCCCAATATTTAGCTGGAACTTTCCTAAGCTACTCCATTGTTGTCTCAATATTGTCATTCACTTTAGGATCTTCTATTTCCAACAACCTCATGTAATGCTTAAAGGTTATTGTGCTACCAGCAGATGTTATCTTCCAAAATACGTCTTTGAGTTGAGGTTCATAGAACTTCTTCTTAAAGTTATCATACATGTGTCTCAAGCATAATCTATGTTTCCTACCTGGACCTACATCTCTTAAAGGCTCAATAAGTCCTTTTTGCTTATCAGAGACAAAAGTCCATCTCTTATCCCCAATATCCTCAAGCATCTTCTTCAAAAACCAAGTCCATGTCTCTTTGTTCTCTACTGGAACCACTACTATAGCGATGGGAACCATGTTATCATTGCCATTCTTTTTATAGCAACCAAAAGTTGCCTACCATATGCAATCTTCAAAAAATACTCATCTAGACTAATTGTTGGTTTACACCCTTGAAAAGATATGGTTCCAATGAGAAATACATCCTCTCAAAGATAGGTGGATCACTATCTTCAATGTTCCTCTACAAAATCTTACTGCCAAGATTCTTCTCGCTAACTATGACACAATAATCCCACAACCTCTCAAACTGCTAACCATCCACCTCTCTAATTTCCTGCAATGTATACCTTTTAGCTCTGATCTCTTTTCATGTACATATATTTAAATTGACCTTCCTTTGAATGGTGTTCTTCAAATTCTGGACTAAAATATTGGGATTGTCCCTAATAATATTCTACAATTTGCTTGCTAAATATCTTGGCTTGGCAAGGTTGTTATGATTTGTTCTGGGACATGTATGTGTTCCTGTGATTGTCTTCACTTGAAAAGTTGCACTTTGCATCACTAAGGAGGCATTAATCCTCTAATTACATGAGCTATATTTGCACTCAACTGTTATTTTAGCATTCTCATTTTTGATCCATTCAAGCTCAAAGCCCTGTCTCATAGCCTAATCTCTCAAAGCCTCTCTAAATACCTTTGCATTAGCAAATTTCATCCCCACTGCTATGTTAAAATCTTTCATCTCTTGCCCTTCTCTAAATATGGATGCTTTGGATCTTCTTCATGTAAGCCATCTAGGTTGATGAGTTCATCATCCACCCTAGGGTCACTGTACTACTCCTCATCCTCTACATATTTATCTATTGGCCTTTTCCTCTAGAGATTTTTTGATTTTATTATTTTTCTCAACTTTCTAAGTTGCTCTTCTCTCCTTATATTCTTTTCTAGGAAGATATCATCATCATTAGACCACTCCAAATCTTCTAGAACAAGACTTAGTGTATTTGAATCAAGCTCAATGTCACTCTCTGAATCATCTGTCTCACAATCCTCATTCTTTGAATCTATAGGAATACTAGCTTGGGCATCATGGTTTAAAGCTTTTTCGCTCTCTGTGTTCTCTAATTCTTTATCAAACTGTTCTTTAGGATGTTCACTACCTGAATAATCCTATATATCATGGTCTACAACTTTTTTTTCTTCTTGAGGAGATAATGAAATCTCTTCAGTTCTATGCATCTGTTCCTCATCAGTCTCCATCTTCTGTAGAAATTAATCTGCATAATGTTCTACTTCAACTTAAAATTCCTGATCAAAATAAGCTCTTTCTACATGTTGATCAAAATGTGCTCGTTCTGCTGGTTATTCTTCCTCCTGTTGGATTGCAGGTTCCTCCTTATTGTGGATTGTAGGATCTTTCTCATGATGATCAAAATAAGCTTCCTCTAAATCATTTTGAACTGCAGGTACTCCTCATGCTGGACTACAGGTTTCTCCTCATCGTGGATTACAGGATCTTCCTCTTGATGATCAAAATGAGCTCCCTCTGAATCATTTTAAACTACAGGTATCTTTTCCTCATACTGGACTGTAGGTTCTTCCTTATTCTGTCCAAATCTTGCTACCTTTGAGTCATTAATCCATTCAAGGACAACTTTATCATTTGCTACAGGTGCTTCTTCCTTATGCTGTACTGCATGCGCTTCTTTATTTTTAGTTTGTTGTATATGTGCTTCAAGATATTGTTCAGCTGTAAGTGCTTCTCCATGAGTAGTTTCTTCAATTGGTTGTTGAGATATAGATGCTAAAGGTGTTTTTGAATTTTATGCCTCTTCTATTATTGTATGTGTAGCTACAACTACTTCATTTTCATGATGTACTATAGCAGCATGCTCTTCTTTCTCTTTTGGCTGAGGAGGTTGTGTATTGAAACCCCCAAACTCCATCTTTTCTAGTTGTGTATAACCAAAATTATCTTCAAAATCCACCCCTTGTGTCAATAACCTAATCCTACCATTCTTATTAGTTTCTTTTTCCTTATTTTGTATCTTTTGAAGCTCTTCTAAGCTAATCAGATTCCAATGTTCATCTATCTCTTAGATTGGCTCTTCTATCTTCTCCACACATATAAAATTGGTAAATCTATACCTCTATATTGCCTTTGCAATTCACCTATATTATAATCACGGTACTCTTTTGTTATTTTCCTCAACCCATGTTCAAGTGAAGATCCAAGCACTTTATAATAGAAATTAACTATGCCGTTTTTGCCTCCATGCTACACATACAAGTCCTATAGAATATCTAAGTTCAAGTAGTCCAAATCAAATTTTGGAATGTGTATTAATTTTTCTCCTTTATATATTAGTTTTGGAGCATGCACTAATTCTCCCCCACTCCACATTTCTAATTCATGATATTCAGTTATCTGCATTCATGAACAAACAAAATATTATGCATTGTAGCATTATGCCAAAAAAGACTATATACTGAAAGGAACTGTGTACACAGTCAAATTGGAAGAATAAAACTTCAAATAGGAACATTATGCATTGTAGTACTATGTCAAAATTACATAAAATATTTCAAGTGTAAAATGGTCAATGTGAAGTCTTTTTTAGGTTTGAGTACTATTGGGACCATTGACATAAGAGTTCCATTGGGACCACTGACATTGAAACCCTACATACATAAGTACAAACAAATAGCCACAACCATGCCACCACATAACACCTAAATAATATTCACATAACTAAAAAATAATAGACAAAACTCATGTTGGAGTCCAAACAAAGTATTACACCACTTTAAACATAATAGTCCAATGATACATCTAAAGACAAAAAAAATACAAATATAAATAAATTTCACACAAATGCATACCATGTTCACAAGTTAAATGCATAAGCAACGTACATGATGGAGAGAACAAATGCATACCATGCGCACGGGTTAAATCACCAAATGTATTCCTTTTGCCACCAATCACATCTTTACACCAGTCTTCGGCCAATCTTTTCTAAATCCACTTCAGATTGCAAAAATTGGTTCAATGTGATAGAGGAAAAAAGGTTGTTCAAGCTAGGGTTTTGGGATTTTTAATTTGACAATTTTTGCTCTCATTGTTTTAGTATTGGATTTCAAAATGATCTTAAGAATAAGAGGCGAAAGGTGTTTAAACTTATGTAAGGTCATTTTTGTCCTTTCAACTTTAGAATAGTTGAAAATTCTTCTAAATAGACTACAAGAGGTGGTGAGCATGATTTATCAATTCTTAGAGAGACATTTTGAATATTTTTTTTTCATGGGGGGTCTTTCGCTTGTTTTGGATAACACAATAGGGTAAATTATTAGCCCTATATATGGGAGATAAGAACGAGAAAGAAGAGAATTGTAAAGTAAAAACTATTAAGTGGTTGAGATTACAAAAGAAAAAGTATATTAATGTGGGTGTAGTCAATCATGTGAAAGTATTCTAGTTGATTATCCTCAACTGAAATCGGTTCCGTAACACTTAGATCATGGTAAGACAAGCATTGACATCATAGGTCGATATAGTCAACCATGCATAAGTCAAGTGCCACCTAAAGAAGAAATTCCTAATGAGTAGTGTGTTCAATTTCCTCGATCTCTCTTGGGTTAAGCAGCCTTTGCCCCTGTAATCACATTTAGTGCACTTTGTATCCACACGCCATCGGTTACTTTTGCATTAAATGCAGTTGAACCAATATTTTATTTGTATTAAATGTGTCGCTAGTTAGTTACCTCCGCAATAATTATGGAAGATCCTCCCCATATTTCTAGCCAGCACAAAGCATAGTGATGAACTAATTCTCAAAAAGACCTCAAAGGTCCTTAAAAGCAAGTAAAAGCTTCACTAGGCTATAGAGAGTAGATCTTCTTTTTGACCTCCCATTTCACCCAGTCAGTGAATACTATAAATATTCCTAATTAGTAGAATTTGAGGTACGCTTTTATAAATACTCTAATCCATACTCTACTATATTCCCCTCTTGTCGAGCTTATATTAGCTTAAGCATTATAGGGTTTTAGCTAAAAGCTACCTCAACAAACCTTACATGTTTTCTTTGGTTGTAGGAATCGACCCATACCCCTGCAATACCTTGAGTCGTACCTTGATTAGGTTGATTATGATAGTTTCATAGCACTTATTTGGGCCTTGTGAACTTTCCCATCATTATATATATTTAGCGGATTTGGTCATATATAGGCAAGTTTTAAAGACTAAAAACATTACTTGGTTTATAAGATTCATGCTATTTATTATTTGAATCATCATTAATTTTATAAATGTTTAAACTGATAGATTATTAATAGTTTCAAATAGATTGGATTTGGCAAATTTATGTACATCTTTAAGTGTATTTTTTGATGTGTCTAATTATGCTGTAAGATTTTTTTTTCTTTTTTTTATGGGCGTGGTGAGGGGACCATCAGTGCCATGGCGAGGGGTTTGGTTTGAACCTTATCACACATATTAATATTTAAAATTATTGCATTGTGATTTTAACATTTGGAAAGTTGTAAATGAGGAGTAGTATTGTCTTTAGTATCTCCTACTTTAGAAAAGCAAGTAAATGGAGATAATTAGTTTCTTTCTAGTATCTTCTATTCTAGTGAAGCATGTAAATAAAGAGTATTCACTTCCTTTATACTATTCCATGAATGACTAAGTGTTGTGAATCGTGCTTTCTGTTATATAAATAATTGGTGAGGTCTAATTTTTATTAAGTAAAGAATATCCATTTGCAAAAATTGTCCTAACACAAAAAAAAGAAAAAGGAAATATGTACTAAAAATATAGAAAAGAAAAATATTTGTACAATAAATTGGTACTACTGCTACTATACCATCATCATCATAAGAATAATAGTAGTAGTAGTAGCAGTAGCAATAAAATATTAAATAAAGATAGCAAAATCATCATTATAATATGTTTTAAGTGACAACAATCTTTATTTTATCAATAATGATATACATATATATGTAAATGATAATAACTTTTCTTTTGCCACAATAACAATCTAATAATGATAAGATCCACTATTTTGAATTGTTTACCATAGAAATTAGTGATGCATATATATATATATGTAGCAACAATAAAAATATCTTTATGATTTGTAATAGTATCTTTATTTATAACTACATATTTATGCATCATTAATTCCTAATAATAATGATTCAAATATAATTTTTATTACTATTGAGTTTTTAATAATTGCGGCAGGTAGTTTAACATTATCGAACATGTAACATATTATTATTAACCTAGCAACACAAAATTGAGGTCATAACATAAACAAGTTAAGGATTTATATAGTACACCTAAATCTGAACTACATCCTAGGCTATAGGTGATAGGGTTTTCATTACTACTCTAAGAGAGGTACAATAAAGATATTCCGTAGTGTCTCCATGAGTTCACCCAAGTGGTTATCCAAATAATTGAGGAACACTCCTATTTATAGGAATAATAAGATGAGGTAACAATCAAAATATAGTCCCAATCAAACTTTATTTTTAACAATTAAATCAAATCCTAACCAAATTAGAACACCAATCTTGACTAACTACAATGCCAAATCTTATTGATCTATGGCTTTTAGCATAACCAAACAAACCTCCACCTTGGCTCAAAAATCCAAGTTACAAAAAAAGATAACTTAACATAGTAGACTATCTCTCTACCTCTCTAAAAGGTCCCCAACAAAAAAAATCTTCATCATGAAATCATTAAAATTACCCTAAATAGCTACCACTTTAGTATCTCTATCTTCAAGTGAAACCCCAGTTGTCATATAGAAGTTCCAAATGTGTAGTTTCCCTTCAAGTGCTTCAAACACCTCATAGCTCGTCAATGTTCTTTCAAGATAGCTCAAAGACCAACTCACCATGCTAACATGTTATATGCTTGACTAATGATGTTGGAATAGTACCTTGCAAGCCAATGGGATTGGCCTTGTACAAAATGTTACCTTGTAACACAATCTTGATTGAATGATATTCTTAATATGGCCACCTTTATCTTATGCTTTATTATACTTCACTTTCATTTGGATGAAGCCTTTAGATCACCTTAGACTGTGGGACTTGGTTTGGTGACCATGGAATAGGTCTCACACGATTGTAATCATAAAACTTTCAAATCATAGGATCTTATGAGACGGGGCATCTAAGATACAGATAGATTTACACTAATGATGCATAAGTTCAAGAGTTGGAGATTGCTCTATTCCATGAGCAATTATATGAGATATGTGTGTATGTTAGTTGGTGCTTGTTAGAGAACAAGGAACTGAAGACCCACCGAAGAATTCACTAGATAGCCGAAGTAGTAAGTTGGTAGTGGCTAATTCTTCTGCTTATGCTAGTACATATTATTAGTTCTTTGACTTGAGAATCTATGGTAACCTTGTGTTCAGTTCTCAAGATTTGACTCTTCCTTGACCATTTAGTGGGTCTTTCAGATTGAGATTGGGTATGAGTTACTTTGCATGGAAGTTTGTGAAATTCAAGAAAAAATCTGACTCCTCACTATTATGAAGAGCGAGTACATTTTCTATGTGTTCTATAATGATCAGTTCCAATAAATCCTGGCATAAGGTGGTGTGACAATTTGGAAAAGGAGTTTTTGAAAGGTGAGGTTGCACAAATAGATTCAAACATTGAGAATAGAGACTTAGTATCAAGGCTAATGAGGAGCCGACAAATATCTTGCTCTAGACCTCTTTTGGGAGATAGAAGACAAAAGGACCATATTTGTATGGCACGCGTAGAGCAATGAAAGTTTTCCAGAATATTCATTTTGACCAATTAGTTGGGCTCCATGGGTTTGAAGTTGGATGTCAACCACGAAGATTGGGTATTTTTTAATTAATGAGATTAATTGAATTGAGTCGACTAGTTTAAAAGAAGTTTTAAATTAGAATGAATATAAGATATTCAAAAGTCACAAGGCGTTGTGAGCTTATGTCCAATGAGAGGTAGAACCTATTGGGTCACACACAAAATTCAATTAGCTTTCTAATTGATAGAGAGAATTCTCTAAGGAGTTAGAAAAGTGATCTCTCTATCCTAGTGGACCGAATTTTGGCTCAAAATTTGAAGGTCAATTTTAGCTTATTTGATTTAAGAGTTAAATTGATCAACTAATTTAAGGGGTTAAATTAGACCAATAATTAAGGAGTTAATTATTTGGTCCCAACATGACCAACAACTGGTCAGATTAATTTAAAGAGTTAAGTTAATAATTAAGCTTAAAGAGTTATGCTAGTTTGACTTAAAGAGTTAAGTCAAAGCATAATTAATTAAATTAAAGAGTTTAATTTGATTAACTAGGAGGAATGCATTTTTGGAGGGATCAAATGAGATTCGAGATGACATCTTAATTAATGTGAAATGAGATTCCAAATGTAATTAAGATGCAAATGAAATTCAAATAAAATTTGGGTTCCCTTGCCGCCTTGGCGTCTTGGCCGCCCTCCCTTTCATGGAATGTGTGATGCCACCTTCGCATCACACAAATCCATTTCTATATACAGATATAGCATGGGAGCCAGCCGGAGAGAGAGTGTGGTGTGCAAAAGGTGTGAAGAATTAGATTCTTCATTTTTCCCTCCAAAATCAACCCTTTGTACAAGCTAGCATTTCATGTGTTGAAGGCTTAGCTTTTCTTCTTTCTCCTACCAAAATTTTGGCCTCCTTTATCGTTAATTCTTGCTCTATTCCAGCTTATGAATTAGAGAATTTAGGAGGTTTTGTTGGTGTGTGGACTATCTTAATAGAGGCAAGACATGTGGCTTGCTCTATTTCTGGAGATCTCTCTACTCAAGGTCCAACTTAGCGAATTTCTCTAGAACGATCTAGATGGACAATTTATTTGAATGTTTTATTGAAGACTCTCCAAGGTTTTGGTTATCTTCAGTAATTTTTTCAAAATTTTTGGAGGTGATTTGGTATGGCGATTGTCGCTATTCTTCTGCTATGCTGCGAACAGATAGAATATGGAATTAGTGAAGAGTTCACTTGTTCCATTCTAAATTTACTTATCAAGGTAATGATTTATCTAAATCTAAATCCAAGGCATTATTAGATCCCTATAATGCTTGTAGGCACTAGTTATTTCATGTTCTAAAATTTTGATTATAGATTCTAGTGCCTATCTTGCTTTGAAGTGGTATCGAAGCTTTATTCATGCTTAGATTTAGATTTTGCTTGGTTGATTGATTCATATGATGGATTGATCTATATTACCATATTCTTGATTCCAGTGATGGATTTGGGAACTTTGGCGATTTGTATGTGGCTCCTCGATTGATTAATTAAAAGCATGTCGTTATGTGATTTAAGTGTTAATTCATGTAGTTAGTATGTTTTAATTCATAAGTGATTAATGTTGAAATGTGTTTTAGCATTAATTGATGTTATATGTTGATATAGCATGTTGGATTAATACTGAAAGAGTTTTGGTCTATTTTGGATCCAATTTGATTGGAATTATTTTGGAGATTACTTGAAGATTTTAATTCTCACTTTTTTCAATTTTTGAAAGCATGTTTGAGCTCCAATTTTAAAAGGTGTTTTGAATCTAGAAATTAATCTAAAATGTGTGTTATGATGTTGAGAACATGTGCTAAAATTGTTGGTGCATAAAAGTTGAGTGGAGAATGGACTTGGCACGCTTTAAACTCCAAAAGTCAGGGCTGTTAGTTCCCCCTGGGCATTAGCTAGTTAGAAAGCACACGCTATTGGCATAGGCTACCCAATTGTGCGCCAAGAATTGCTAGGCAGTCCGGTCTTGGGTGCATTTAGTGTGCTTTGAGTTGTTTTCTCAACTCCTTTAATGCTCAAAAAGTTTTTACATTATACACATTGGTTGCACAAGTGTTGTGCTATGCCTCAAAATTATGTTTGGCATATTTGAATGCTTTTGAAAATTGGTTAATGGCATACGTGTTATGCTTGGTTCAATTATTTATTTATGAGATGAGCATTTAATTGATGGAATTAATTATTAATTCCAGATTTATTTGTTATTCATTTAATTGTTGAATATGATGAATGTATAGGGATGAGCATGAGCTTTTTAAATTAATTTTATTTGTTTCAAAGTTGTTGAAATCGATTGTATTAAATGGGATTTACATGCCTCTTGTCCTATCTTGTAAACATCACGAGGGTAGAATTTCTAGGGGTGAGGATTTTCATTTCATGTAAATATTGCATAGAACAAAGAGTCCAATGGAGGCATGGAGGCTAAACCCATGAATGTATGGGATATACTCATGTAATAGTTTAGTTTAATTTAACCTACTTAAAATTAATTGAAGTGATGCACCTATGGCTCTAAGTACGTCACTTGGTTAGACTCATGGTCATCCCATCCTAGGAGCATACTAGGCTATTTTCTTATTTATACTTTCCATATCCTATTATTGCATGAGATATATGTTTAGGACATAGAGAACCTAAATAAGAAGATAAAATGATGAGATCTTTGCAAGCGAACCTCCATTTATAATGTCTAAGTAATTTCAATATTAAGTCAAAATGAATACAAATTAAAAGATTTTTAATTAATCAAAGCATTCCATTAATAGTGTATGCCATGATGATACTACCTATTCTGTGTGATGGCACTCGGTCATGGGGGTCACACTTAAGAGGAAATCTATGAGTATATATTTAACATGAGATACACCTTTGACTTGGGAACTCTCATGCATTGGCACTCAATCATGGGGGATGTTGTGAGGCTGTCTTGAGATAAAGTTTGATTGGTGGGTTTGACTTAACATTTAGTAG
>JACGDI010005733.1:95227-176379 GCA_014898725.1 Jacaranda copaia | reverse complement strand
TCATGGAGGCAACATTGAGAAAAGAAAAACCTCTTATGATGGCATTTTCCTCCAAGTAGAAGAGTCCTAAGGGCCCTAGAAAAGGAGGTAAGAGGAAGAAGAGTTCTTCCTCGAAAGGGAAAAACCCGAGAAGAGTTTTGGAAGAGTTAAGAAGAAGGCTAAAATTGATGCAAATTATTTTCATTGTGGTGAAAAGGGTCATTGGAAAAGAAACTACAAAGCTTACCTAGCTATTCTTGAGAAGGGCATGTTTTTATTTGAGGTGCATTTCACAACTAATTCTTTCTCATGGGTATTTGATACCACATGTGGTTCTCATCTCTGTAACTCCTTACAGGGGATGAAAAGAAGAAGGAGTCTATGTGAAGGGGATATGATCATCCACCTTGGAAATAGAGCAAGAGTTGCGATCGAGGTCCAAGGCATAGTGACACTAGACTTAGGAAATTCTTGTATTGCTCTTGATTCGATTTACTATGCACCCAATCTTGTTAAGAACATTATTTCAATTCCTATTTTGGATAATGAAGGATTTGATTTTTAAATATCAAATGGGAAGTTGAAAGCATTAAGGAGTGGTTCCTTAATTGCATAAGGTACATTAGTGAATAGATTATACATGTTTGATTTTTCCACTCCTCTAATGCATGCTCAAACAAATAAAAGGAAGCTTGATATCCAAGAAAACGCCATTCTGTGGCATGCAAGATTTGGCCATATCTCTAAGAATAGGATGAGCAAGTTGGAAGCTCTCAAAAGTACTAAAAATTAGTGACATTGAGGACCTTCCCACTTGTGAATCTTGTTTAAAGGAAAAAATGACCAAGGCTCCATTTGTAGGACAAACAGAGCAACCCACAAGTCTTTTGAATTTGATCCATATGGATGTTTGTGGACCACTAAAAGTTAGTGGGAGAGGTGGCTATTCTTACTTCATTACTTTTAATTGATGACCATAGTCAGTACGGACATGTGTATCTTATGAAGTACATGTCCAAGGCCTTTGAAAAGTTCAAGGAGTATAAGAATGAAGTAGAAAAATAGAATGGACTTAGTATTAAAGCTCTTCAATTAGATTGAGGGGGAGAATACTTAAGTGACGAGTTCTTAGATTATCTTAAAAAAGAATGGGATTCTCTCACAATGAACTCTACTCAGCACTCCCCAACTTAATGGAGTAGTCAAGAGGAGAAACCATTCCTTGTTAGACATGATACGTTCCATGATAAGTTTTTTTGATATACCCATATCCTTTTGGGGATATGCCTTAGAAATAGCTGTGAGGTTACTAAATGTAGTACCTTCAAAGTCAGTGCCAAAAATTCCATATGAGATATGGCATGGCAAAGCACCTTCTTACCACTATCTAAAGGTTTGGGGATCTCCCGTTTATGTAAGATATACAATGGGGGTTAAATTAGATAGTAGATCCACTTTCTGCAAGTTTGTGGGATACTTAAGAGAGTCTATTGGCTATTACTTCTATAATCCCTCAGAACACAAGGTACTTGTATTGAGGAATGCCCATTTTTTGGAAAAAGAATTTCTATTGGATAAAAAAGGTATTGTCATTGAGCTTAATGAAGTTCAAGATGATCAAGAAATCCCACAAGCAGTGGAAACAATAAAATTGCAAAAACCCAGTACATAACCTCTGAGAAGGTCGGACTAGATCAAGAAGCAACTCAAAAGGTTTGGATTTCTTTATGAGACAAGTCAATTGGATGAGGATCCGAAGTCCTATGAGGAAGCTATGTCAAACATAAATTTGGGACGTTAGCTTGATGCCATGAGATCCCAAAATAAACTTCATGTACCCAAACAAAGTATGGACTTTGGTAGATCCACCAAAAGGGAATAGTTCATGTTGGCTACAAGTGGATCTATAAGTGAAAGTTTGGGATAGATGGAGAAGTAGTGACTTTTAAGATGCGACTAGTGGTAAAAGGTTACACTCAAAGATCCAATATTAATTTTGAGGAAACCTTTTCATCGATCACTATGCTTAACTCCATTTGGATCTTACTAACTATAGCTGCATATTATGACTATGAGATATGACAAATGGATGTGAAAATTACTTTCCTCAATAGTGATATTGAAGAAGAAATTTATGTGGAGCAACCATAAGGTTTTACATTTAAGGGGAGTGAGCAAAAGGTTTGCAAACTCCAAAGATCTATCTATAGACTCAAACAGGCATCCTAAAGTTGGAACATACGTTTTAACAAAGCAATCAAATCATTTGGCATTGTCATGGATTTCTCCCAAAAGGTTTATTGTACTTTATGTCGATGGCATCATTCTCATTGGGAATAAGGTAAGAATGTTATAGTATACTAAAGTATGGTTATCTACATAATTTTCCATGAAGGATTTAGGAGAAGCATCCTATGTATTGGGAATACGTATCTATAAGGATAGATCAAGGAGGAAGCTGAGGGTTTCCCAATCTCCGTATATTGACAAGATACTAAAGAGATTTAGTATGGAAGAATCCAAGAGAGGGTTTCTTCTCATAGGATACAAGATTCATCTCTCCAAGTTTATGACCCCTAAGACTAAGGAGGAGAAATGAAGAATGTCCCTTATACTTTATACCTCCGCAATAGGGAGCATAATGTATGCGGTTCAATGTACTAGACTGGATATGGCACACTCACTAAGTGTTATGAGTAGGTTCTAATCCAACCTCGATGAGAGTCACTGGATGGCTGTAAAAATGATCCTTAAGTACTTGAGAAGAACTAAGGACTTATTTTTAGTGTACGGTAATGGAGAATTGTAACTTGAAGGGTTTTTGAATTTTAGTGTCCAATCCAATGTAAATGACCTCAAATCTACTTCTGGATTCATATTTTGTCCTAATAACGGTGCAGTAAGTTGGAAAAGTTCCAAACAAGACACCACGGCTGACTCGACCCTAAAGGCACAATATATTACAGTTTCAAAAGCTACAAATGAAGGTGTTTGGATTAAAAACTTCATTCAAGAGTTGAATGTAGTACCTAGCATTATTGAGCCAGTTGTTGTCTTCGGTGACAATAATGGAGTGATAGCGCAAGTTAAAGAGCCAAGATCTCATCAGCAATTTAAGCACATATTGAGGCAATATCATTTGATTTAGTAGATCATTGATAGAGGTAATTTTTTAGTAGAGAGAGTTACCTTGGAAGAGAACACAACAGATTTACTGACAAAACCCCTATCGCAGAAGGTTTTTGAAGGACATCTTGAGAAGATGGTTCTTATAGTTGTGGGACATTGGCTTTAGGACAAGTGGAAGGTTTTTGGAATGGTGCCTGGCAAGCCAATGGGATTGACCTTGTACAAACTATTACCTTGTAATGCAATCTTGATTAAATAATATTCTTAAAATGGCCACCTTTATCTTACGCTTTATTATACTTCACTTGCATTTGAATGAAACCCTTAGATTACTTTAGACTGTGGGACTTAGTTTGGTGACTATGGAATAAGTCTCACACGATTGTGATCTTAAAACTTTCAAGTTATAGAATCTTATGAGACGGGGCATCTAAGATCCAAATAAACTTACACTAACGATGCATAAATCTAAGAGTTGGAGATTGCTCCGTTCAATGAGCAATTGTATGATATACAGGTACATGTTAGTGTGTGCTTGTTAGAGAACAATGCACTAAAGACCCACCGGAGAATTCCCTAGATAGCTGAAGTGACAAGTTAATAGTGGCTAATTCTCCTACTTATGCTAATGCATATTATTAGTTCTCTAACATGAAGAACCATGGTAATCTTATGTTTGGTCATCATGATTTGACTCATCTTTGACCACTTAGCGGGTCTTTCAGGTTGAGATTGGGTATGAGCTACTTGGCATGGAGGTTTGTGAGATCTAAGAAGAAATTTGACTCATCGCTATTATGAAGAGTGAGTACATCTCCTATGTGTTCTATAATGATCAATTCTAAGAAATCCTTATGCAAAGTGGTGTGACAATTTTAAAAAGGAGTTTTCCAAAGGTGAGGTCACACAAATGGATTCAAACATTGAGAATAGAGACATAGTATCGAGGTTAATGGAGAGCTGACAAATATCTTGCCCTAAGCTTCTTTCGGGAGATAAGAGACAGAAGGACCATATTTGTATGGCACTCATAGAGCAATGATGGTTCTCCAGAGTATTCATTTTTTCCAATTAGTTAGACTCCGTGGGTTTGAGGTTAGACATTGACCATGGAGATTGGGTACTTTTCAATTAATAAGATCAATTGAATTGAGCCGACTAGTTTAAAAGGAGTTTTAAACTAGAATGAATATAAGATATTCAAAAGTCACAAGATGTTGTGAGCTTATATTCAATGAATGGTAGAACCTATTGGGTCACACACAAAATCTAATTAACTTCCTAATTGATAGAGAGAATTCTCTAAGGAGTTAGAAAAGCAATCTCTCGATCCTAGTGGACCAAATTTTGGTGCAAAATTTAAAGGTCAATTTTGGCTTAATTGATTTAAGAGTTAAATTGATCAAGTAATTTAAGGGGTTAAATTAGATCAATAATTAAGGATTTAATTATTTGGTACCAACATGACCATCAATTGGTCAAGTTAACTTAAAGAGTTAAGTTAACAATTAAGCTTAAAGAGTTAAGCTAGTTTGACTTAAAGAGTTAAGTCAAAACATAATTAATTAATTCAAAGAGTTTAATTTGATTAATTTGATTTGATTAATTAGGAGGAATGCATTTTTGGAGGGATCAAATGAGATTTGAGATGGCATCTTAATTAATTTGAAATGAGATTTCAAATGTAATTAAGTTGCAAATGAAATTCAAATAAAATCCGGGTTCCCTTGCCACCTTGGCATTTTGGCCACCCCCCTTTCATGGAATGTGTGATGCCACCTTGGCGTCACACAAATCTACATCTATATATAGATATAGCATTGGCGCTGGCCAGGGAGAGAGTGTGTGGTGTGCAAAAGGTGCGAATAATTAGATTCTTCATTTTTCCTTCCAAAATCAACCCCTTGTGCAAGTTAGCATTTCATATGTTGAAGGCCTAGCATTTCTTCTTCCTACTACCAAACTTTTGGCCTCCTTCATCCCCAATTCTCTTGTTCTATTCTAGCTTATGAATTAGGAAATTTAGGAAGTTTTATTAATGTGTGGAATATCTCAATAAAGGTAAGATGTGTGGCTTGCTCTATTTCTGGAGAGCTCTCTACGCGAGGTCTGACTTTGCAAATTTCTCCAAGATGATTCAGATGGCTAATTGATCTAAATTTTTGAATGAATACTCTCCAAGGTGCTAGATATCTTCAGTAATATTTTCAGAATTTTTGGAGGCAATTTGGTAGGGCGATCATTGCTATTCTTCCTTTGTGCCGTGAGCTAACAAAATTTGGAATCGGTGAAGAGTTCACTTGTTTCATTTCAAATTTGCTTATCAAGGTGATCCTCTATCTAAATTTGAATCAAAGACATGGTTAGGTCCTTGTAATGCTTGTAGGCACTAGTTATTTCATGTTCTAAAGTTTTGATTATAGATCCTAGTATCTATCTTGCTTTCAAATGACACATCATTTAACTAATGCATCAAAATGTCTCTCCACTAATCCATAAAATTGGGACATCAACTAAAAAGGTGAAATCAAATGTCTGCAGTTATCTTGTTGATGACTTTCTCAATGGGCCAATTTACAAGTGATTAAATTTGCACAACTATAGATAGCTTTCACATTAGACCAGTCTGTATCCTTTTGCTCTCCAATAGGGCATCTTCAAAATCTATCTGTATTAAGATTACCATCCTTGTTCTTCACAAAGAAAAATAGATCTTCCAATCAAATGTCTTAATTTAAGTTTATGAATCTATAACACCATCCCCATCATTAGAGATCAATGAACAATCACCCTAAGCTCAAAAAACACAAATTAAGAGTGTATGTTAGAATTTGACTTAATTTCTAGAGACCAAATTTAACTAGAATTAGTCTTCAAAGGATTTGATCTTAACAACATAGTATTATAAAATTAGAATTCTTTTTTGTATTAAGTTTCCTAGTTCTAGTTAAAGAAATCAAGTAGTTTGCTCTTACAAATAGAGGTCTTTATTTGATTATTTAGAGAACAATAGTAGGATTCATGGTGTAGTCATTTTGAGTTTTGATTGGTACAATGCAAAAGGGTGGAGTGAGTATTTCTTTGGTAGTATAAGAGTAGTTGTACAATAGATTTTTGTCTTGGACTTAGATACATCAAATTTAAGGATTAACTTGTATTAGTAAAATGATCTCATAGTGGAAGAAAGAAAACGCTTATAGATATAGGTGAAATTTGTTGAACCGTGCAAATCTATATCTATTGTACTTTTTCTATCAGTCGAATATTACTTTATCATCAAATTTGTGAATATGATTTGTGGATTCTTAATAAATTAGATCTCGTGCCTTAATTCCTTTTGTTGTCTGCTCTAGCACACTAGTATTAGAATAAGGTTGGGGCTGCAAGTTGAGATTTAATTTTTTGGGGATGGGTAGTATCATTGGTAGTTGTTTCATGGTTCAAAAACTTGATGGCGAAGGGAATTTCACTCTTTGGTAAGAAAGGGTAGAGGATCTCTTAATTCAACAAGACTTAGCAGTAGCATTAAATAGAAAGGAAAAGAAGCTAACAAATATGAAAGATTCACAGCGAGAAGATTTGACTTTATATTGCAGAAAATATTATCAATAATGTTGTCGATAAAGATTAACGAAAAAATAAAGCCCTTTTTATTGCTTACCTTACTCCCAAATTCATTTAATAGTTTGGTGATGATGTTATTACACAAGAAAGGTGAACTAGGCTTGGAAATATGAAAACATCACTTTAGTCTTATGAATAATAGAAAAATACAAACAAAAAGGTAGGATAAGAGTCTATTTGGTTGTTGCGGAAATCAATAGCAATAAGAAAGGATTTGACAGAGGATTTGTAGATAGCAGGTCAGGTTCAAAGGCCAGAGGAATGGATAGAGTGTGCTACAAATATCATGGTAGCGATGATAATTTGATAGCGGCATATGATGCAGATATTCTCATAGTCTCTCTTTATATGGACATTTCTTCGAATGACAATTTGATTTTGGATTTTAGATGTGTAATGTATGTTTACTCCAAGAAGAATTATTTTGATTCATTTCAATTGGAAAAGGCAAGTAAGTTGTCTTTGGGTGATGGTTCACTTAGAGAGCCATATGTATCAGAGTGATGATAATCAAAATATTGTTTGGAGTGGTTTGTATTTTGGGTGATGCGACTTATGTCCTAAAGATACGAAAAGAATTTAATTTCTATGTGCCAGTGGTACTCCAAGGACTATGGATATTTAGTTGGAGGTGAAATCCTAAGAGTTACACATAGCATAAGGGTTTTGAGGAAATAAGAGAAACATAATGATTTGTTCCATCTGGTGACCTCAATAGATGATTGGAAATGGAGCACATTCAAGGGCTTCCAAGATGGAGATGGATGTGAGAGAAATCTTGCTAGGGAAGAGGATGGATCAAGGTTGTCCTTTTCTGTAGTCAACTAGTGGTGTTGATTGGGTTGCACATATGCATTAGTTGAGATGAGTTAGTTGGTCTTAAGACCTTACTAATTCTTATGCGCAGTAATATGTTTGAAGGCCAATAGAATTTGGTATTTTGGTTTGCAATGGAGTCATTAACAATTTCTAAGATAAGAAATCTCGTCAAGGATCCACATAATTCATCCAAATTCGAGCTATATGTATATGTCCACATGTCACAAGTGACATAATTTTTATTACTACTAAGAGGTACACTAGAAGATTCCAAAGTATCTCCATAAGTTTCAACCAAGTAGCTGTTCAAAATAACTGAGAAATGTTCTTATTTATAGGAGTGATAAAATGTAATGATAATCAAAACAAAGTTATACTCAAACTTGATGTTTAAGAATCAAATCAAATCTTAACTAGATAATAATGTCAATTATAACTAATTATCATACCAAATCTTATTGGTCATAATTTTTTGAAACACAACCCAACATATTGTAATATTTCCTTTTATGGATGAAAAATTCAAAGTAGGTAGTTGGGAAAGAAATTAAGCTCAACACTTGTCTTATCTCTTTCTTGTTAGTATTCTAGAATGTGGAGTAGGAAAATTTCAAACGTATTACTTTACATAGAATATGTTTTCAAAGGAACTTTTATTTATAAAGGTAAATCGATTCATCTGGGTTTGATTTGGTTATCTTCGGGTCGAACAAACATGGTTTGAGTTATTCTACTTTTTTTCATTTTTGGTTGTTGGTTCAAATAAAATAAGCAAATACAAGTTCCACCTTGACTAATTTGAAAGGTTAATTTCAAAATGGGTTCTAATAAAATTCATTATTTTATTAACTTTTTGTCGTCCATGTCTTTCTATTTAGATTGGGTCAATCTTACCAACCTAACTTATAACCCAATGGACCAAATCTACTAGTTTATTTATATTTAAAGGGTCTAAATTAGGCTACATTGGCCAATGCTTATTTTACACAACCATAACTAATTTTAAAATTCTCTCTTAACAATATATCTCATTTTCCTTTCACTAAATATGCTACTGAACACTTGAACTTGCTCAAAAGATAAAAACATATTGAAATAAGTTGACAAGCAACAACACAAAAATGCACGGTGTGAGGTGGAAAATATGGGTTCATATACTTTTAGACAAATTAATTGTAGTAATTAAAACTATGATAAGATTTTTGTTAAGCAAACTTCAAAAAATCCAACATTGTTGTGGCTTCAAGATTCAAGATTTTTTACCCAACTAAAGCTCTAGAAAATCCAACCTCTTAATTAGATTAATACTAGTTTGTACTCATAAGGAAAAGGAATAACTAAAGCCTTTGTTACTTTGGGAAAAAAATTCTTAAGGATTAAGATCAATTATCAAGTGGCTACATTTTTTATCCCAAGGATATTGCACGGGTTTGTAAAAAAGTGTAGAAAAGCTGACATCATCATTTTATTAGTTGATTAGTTGGTTAACATCCAATTAAATAATTAGCTAGTTGTTTAGTTAGTTACTTAGTTAAGTATGTTAGTTAGTTAGTTGTAACTCCTAACTATAACAAGGAGTAGTTAATGCACTACACAAATATACTACATTTCACAGAATTAACACATACCATTATTTCTTTCGTTCTCTCTTGAATACCAACAGTGTATAAACCCTTAAAATGTACATAGTATTGGAGCATGTTAGATCCTGCTAAAACAAACTGGAATTGAGCTAAATCATCTCTTCAATATCTTGACTAGCAAAAGGGGGAAAGATTGCTCGAACGGCAGAAAGAAGAGTTTGGAATCTACCTAAGAGTAGAGCTAGAAGTGGCGATGAGAATCCACTACACTGCCAATCTTCAAACTATCCTAGTATGGTACTTGTATCAACTCCATTAAATGGGAACAATTACTGAACTAGGAGCTGAGCTATGAAAATTGCTTTAGGTGCAAAGGTTTTCTTGTTAATTTCAGTAATGTTTTCTTGCCAGGGTTTGGTAATTATATCATAGACACTCGGGGGAGGGGGTCCTTAAATCATATGTGATGTGATCAAAAGTTAATGAAAGAACTAAAACCTACTAAAAATCTAATCACTATAACTTACCTTATGGAACTACCAAAATAGCCAAACATATAGTAAACATTCATCTTACAGATAGGCTAATTCTTGTCAATACCTTGTTCATTCCCTGGTTTCAATATAATCTACTGTCAGTCTATAATTTGTTAGAAAACTTGTCACTCAATTTCATATTCTATCTAACATATTATTTACTATAGGACCTTCAAATTGAGGAAGGCCTGTCTATTGGCAAGGTACTAAGATGGTTATATGTGCTTGATTTTGATATCTTTGATCCTAGTTTCATTTCTCAATTTACAAAATTGCTAGTTTCACCTCTAAAAATATCATCATACACATCTCATTTTAGTTGTAATATCATGCTCAATGAGCAAAGATTCAACTGATAGTGCATTACTTTGCTGTATGAGACTGGGGCATGCATCTACTGTTGTTTTGTTTCACTTAAAATTTGTAAGTAAGAAAGATGTTTTGTCATGTTTTCCTTGTGTTCCCTATCAATTAGCTTAGCAATGAAAGCTGGCCTTCCCTATAAGTCAAATCAAAGTCACACTAGCATTCTAGTTGCTACATATTGATCTATGGGGTCTATATCACCTAGCCTCATTAATTGGAGCTCATTTCTTTATAACCATTGTAGATGACTTCAGTAGGTCTACCTAGACATATCCCCTATGCCCTAAGTTCCAAACCATTCATATCTTAACTCAGTTTATGGATTTTACAAAGAACCAATTTGAAACCAAGATAAATGCCAGAAAGATAGACAATAGAATTGAATTTACAGGTTATGAGTGCCAATCCTTGTTTTTAGAAAAGGGAATACAACATCAAAGAACTAGCCTATACACTCCACAACAAAATGGAGTTGTAGAAAGAAAACATAAACACTTGCAGCAAGTTGCTAGAGCCCTGATTTTTAAGCTAAATAACTTAAAAGGTTCTAGGCAAAGTCTATTCTAATAGCTATACACACCATCAACATACCCCCTGCTCCTCTTTTGAATTGGAAATATCCCTATGAACTCCTCTATGGGTATACACTATTATATGAGTCTTTGAGAGTCTTTGGTTGTCTATGCTATGTCAAAAACACCTTGCCCCGTAAGGATAAATTTGACTTAAAGATAGTGAAGTATGTCTTCCTTGGATATTCCTTTTGTTAGAAAGATTTTAAAGCAAAAGATCTTAAGTCTCACAAGTTAGTAAAATCTATGAATATGGTGTCTATGAGAATGTGTTTCCATATCAATCATGTTCAAGTAATGATTCATTACCTCTTTCTCTTGTAGACTTTTTTAATGACCCCCTAAAAGTTGATTCTATCGTGTCTCTTTCCTGTCAAGATGATGTCTCTCATGAACCACTAGTTGATGCCACTTTCCCTCAACCATCCAATACACTAAATAATCAAACCAACCTCATAAGACAGAACACTAGGGTTAGCCACAAGCTAGCATGGCTAAATAACTTTGTTTTGAATGTTGTTCAATATGCACCTTCCAATACAAAGTAAAGTAAGACCATTACAAGCGCTCTCAAGACATTTTATCCAATTCAAACTTTTCCCTGCTATGTGTCACTCAATTTACATAAATAGTATGCAAAATATTTCACCAATGTGTTAAGTTATTTAGAGCCAAGCTCATATAGGTAGGTCAGTACTAATTCTAGATGGGTGGAAGCCATGGAAAGGGAGTTAAAAGCTCTTGAGAAGAATCATATATGGGAGATGATTGAGTTACCTAAAAGAAAGAAAGTAACTGGGTCAAGATGGGTTTATAAAATAAAGTATCTACATAATGAGATAGTAGAAAGACTTAAGGCTAAGTTGGTTGCTAAAGGGTACAGTTAAGTGGCTAGAGTAGATTATTTTGATTCCTCCCTCTGGTAGTCAAACTGATTACTATAAAAATTTTCTTGATATTAGCAAGTGCAAAGGGGTGGACAATTAGCATTTAGATATTAACAACGCATATTTGCATGGGTATTTACATAAAGAGGTATACACGACATCACCAAAAAACCATACTAAGGAAAAGAAAGGGCATGTTTGTAAGCTAGTGAGGTCTTTGTATGGATTAAAGTAGGCTTCAAGAGAGTGGAATCATGAGCTGTGTGAAATTGCAAAGTTTTGGTTTCAAACAATCAAAACATGATTATTGTTTCTTCACCAAGATCATAGAAGGGTCTTCAACATTCCTAATTGTATATGTAGATGCCATGCTGATAACTAGGGGCAATGAGAAGGAAATCATAGCCACTAAAAGGTTCCTTGATGCTTAATTTACTATTAAAGATCTATAGGCCAAGTATTTCATAGGGGTTGCGATAGTGAGGCTAGTTGATGGGACATTTCTAAATCAAAGAAAATACATTTTAGACATCTTGAAGAATGTTAGAATCATGGGAGCCAAACCAACTAAGACCCCCTTGCCCAAGGGCCAAACACTAAGTGAAGATAGTGGTTCACTGAACCAGATAAGTAGAAAAGATCGATTGGGAGGTTATTATACTTGAATCTAACTCTTCTTGATGTCACTCACACAGTGCAACAATTGAGCTAGTTTGTCAATTCACCCCACTAGAAGCATTAGGAAGTAGCTACATATGTTTTTAGATGTCTAAAATAGTTCCTATATAGAGAGTTATTTTTAGCATCACATAAAGATTTGAAGTGACAAACGTATTATGATGTAGATTAGGTGGCATGTCGTGACACAAGAAAATCACTGACTAGCTTTTGTATTCTCCTTGGACCCTTACTCATTGCTTGACAAACCAAGAAGCAAAATATTATTTCTAGGTCTTTAATTGAGGTTGAATACCACAGCATGCTCTTCATTGTTTATTAGTTATAGTGGATATCATACGTACTAATTGATTTTGGATTTTAGATTGCATTGCCCATACCTTTGCATTGTGACAATAAGGCCGCAATGCATATTGTTGCTAACCCTATGTTCCATGAGCACACGAAACATCTAGACACAGACTGTCACATGGTTCAAAATTGAGTGAAAGAAAAGTTCATTCACATTCAATATCCTGCTTACCAAATCCCTAACATCACCACAATTTGAATATTTATTGTTCAAGTTAGGCTTAGTTGATCCTCATCAATCTCCAACTTGAAGGGGGGAGGGGCCTGTAGAAGAGTGTAGTAGAGTTGATGGCATTCATTAGCAGTTTTGTTGGTTAGCATTCAGTTAATAATTAGCCCCAACTGTTTAGTTAGTTAATTAGTTAAGCATGTTAGTTCGTTAGCAGTAATTCCAAGCTATAAATAGGAGTAGTTAATGCACTGTACATACATACTACACTTCATAGAATTAATGCAAATTATTATTTCTTTTCAAACCAAAATGTAGTCTTTTTGTTCTCTCTCGAATACCAATCATGTACAAATCATAAAATTGTATAAAGTTTGTGGGGTTTAATATTGCACATTTTAAAGTTGATGATACATTTTGAGTTGCTCCAAAAGGGTAGAATGCTGAACTTGCATTCAAGTATTATTCTTACATATGTTGTTTAGCTTTAGGAAAGTTGGATATACCAATAATCATTTAATCATATTAAAAAAGGTTACATAATTCAATGGTTTCCTAATAAAACGGAAATTAGCAAAATGTTTGTGATTTCATTATTGCAACTTGGGACCTCCAGCCATATTCCAATATAGATTGTCTTTATCTACAAACTTCACTTATATTCTATGAGAAAATTCATTAACATTCTAAGATTAATGGACTCGTTTCTTTACTCAAAATGTAATGTGCACTACACAAAAGTCTTAGACAAATTATAAGTAGTTCTGTGGATCGAATGTAACATAGAATTATTCAAAAAAACAAAAAGCGTTCGAATTTTATACAAAATTTGGGCGTACATGAGCTTTATAAAATAAATTTTTATACAAATTGGGTGGGTGAATTTTCTATTATGACTTGGAGACTTAAATCATTCTTATCACCACCAAATAAATAAATAAATAAATAAATAGTGACAAAATAATAAGTGATAGTATATAAGTTGTCACTAATTATATATATTAGGTGACAAAAAATTTTATTTTGTCACCTTAATAATTTATACAAACTAATTAATGATAATAATAGTGTTTAAGTTGTCATCATTAATAATTAATGATGCTTTAGTAATAATAAAATTTTTTATCACAAATTATAGTGACAACTTTTATTGTCATCAAGTTTTTACTATAGAGGTGTCACTAATTTGTTAATAGTGACAACTTAAAATATTAATTTTTGTTACTAATGAGGTATATTACGACAAAACAAAAATTATTGTCATCTAAAATTAAAAACATTACTAGTAATAAAATAAAAGCTATTATCACTTAATATATATCATTAATGATAATTTTTATATTGTCAATTATTATTTTGTCACTAATATAATTTCTTTTAAAGGAACTGGAAAGCTTTACCTTAAACCAAGCAAAGTTTTCTACAATTGCCCATCTTTTGGTGTAATTCATGTCCTCCTTTGGTTTAATATATTTAATGGGATAACAAATTGCTTGCACCATATTAGATAGGTTGGTCAACAGGTGCTATAAGAAAAATTAAAAAAAAACAATCAGCCACAAAATAGTAAATATGATAATATAAAAATTATCACTAATTATATATAAATAGTAAGTGACAATGTGGAAGTTATCACTAATTATATATATTAAATAATAAAAGAATTTTTCTTGCCATCCTAATAATTTTTATAAACATAATACTGCAAACAATATATAGTGCTTAAATTATTGCATTGCTTGGTAACACACCTATAGACAATCTAGTGACAATAAAAATTTTGTCATAAAATTATATTGATATTTTTTATTGTCACTACATTTGTTATTATAGATGTGTCATTAATTATCAAAGTGACAATTGTGACGTTACCAAAAACTTTGTCACTTAAAAAGTATCATTAGTGATAAAATAAAAGTATATATTGTTAGGATTCTTCAATTATATAATTTGATGGATAACAGATAGTATGAAATATTTATTTCCTTATTTAAAGAAAATCATGATTTATTTCTATATTAAATCTAGTAAATTTCTTTGGCAAGATATTGTTGGATTCTCTCACATGGTAAGTATGTTTTGTAGCCATTAATGAACGCTAAATAATCTTCTTGCATAGAAGAATGTCATTCCAACATGGTAAGTTACTGTTATAGTTTATCTATGAAAAGTTACCATTGGAACTTCCTGCAAGAACAAGATTTATTATTTAATTCAAAGAAATGTGTTTAGAAGAACAAGCATTTGCTTATAGAAATATTCAATTCTTATTAGCAACTTTATTGAAGTACCTCAGTAGTGCACTGTTTACTTTCAGCAGGAATTATTGTCGGCTATGCATTCTTTTGTATTAAGGGAATTTGGAATATTCCTTTCCCTTTTGTTGTATTAGTTTGTTTAATATAGCTTCAGTTAGTTTGAATTGTTTGTTTATATTTATTGAACTTGTTTGTACTAATTCTCTTGGGAATTATTAATGAAATTTGCAAATTAAAATCCTAAGTCAAAGCTTTGGTAGTGGGCTAGGCTCGCCAAACCACTATAAATCTATGTGTGCTTCTTTTATTATTTAATACTTTTTCATTCTGTTTGTAACTTCCAATTTTCTCTGAACCTTCCAGGCCTCTGCTGTGCAAATATTATTTATTCCTCAATTCAGATTCATCCCCTCTTGGAACCTTATTTTCTAACAAGTGGTACTGGAGCTAGGTGCTCATTTATAGGTTCTAACTAACCTGAGTTTAAATATCCTAATAACGTTTTTGAGTTTTGATGTTTATGAAGAATGGTAGTCTCATACTTGTCCACCATTATTCGATGGAATGAACTACACAACTTGAAAAAATAGAATTGAAGAGTTCTTTATCACACTGAATTTTGATCTCTAGAGCATTGTGATTAATGGGCCACAAATTCCTATGAATGAAAAAATGACTCCAAAAGGGCAAAAAGAGCTTACCATCGCAAATAAGAAAATACTATCTATGAACACCAAGGCAAAAAAATATCCTCTCGTGTGCCCTGGTTAAGGAGAAGTATAATTGTGTTAGCTTATGTTCCTTAGCAAAAGAAATGTGGACCATGCTTCAAATTACTCACAAAGGAATATCATAGGTAAAACAAGAAAGAATTTCTTAACTAATCCATCAGTATGAATTATTTTCCATGAAAACAGGAGAATCCATAAGCTAAATGTATGCTTGATTCATGGAAGTCATCAACCTAATGATTGCACTTGAAAAAGGATGTCAGAAAGTGAGCAAGTGTGGAAGATCATTCGCTCACTACCTAAAGAATGGATGCTTAAAGTGACCATAGTTTGAGCAGCAAAAAAATTGGAAACTCTTGCCATAGAAGAGCTGATCGGCTTCTTTGTTACTCATGAACTATTTAGCTAAGGAAGAAAGCTTGGGCAACAAAGGAAAGAAAGAGATTGCCTTCGCTTTTGATCATATAGAACCTTTTGAAAATGATGAAGACCTCAGGGAGAAATCCATAAATGCTGAAATTGCAGTGATCACCAGATAGCTAAAACAACTTACATAAGCAAAAAATGGTTCCAGGTGTGGTTCCAAAGGAAGTACCAGACAAAATAATTTAGAGCAACAAAGGCTAAGACAAATTATCTGCCACAAATGCCATGAAATTGAGCATAAAAGGCTTGATTGTCCAAAGCTGAAAAGGAGTGTCAAAATAGAAAGAGAAACAAGGCAAAAGGCAATGACAACAACCTAGGATGACTCAAACTTTGACCAGTTCAATATTGAAAACAACTACCTCATGGCAGATCAAGTATCTTTTCACTTCGAAATTCATTTCAGTATTTTTGAATATGAATATGAAAGTCTTAGCTCATCACGTTTGCATGAAAAATGACATAATGAAATTCTTGCATTACATAATGAGATTAGTTTTCTTAAAGATCAACTTCAGATAATGTTTAATGAAAAGATTGAACTTATTGAAAGCTATAACAATATCATAAAAAAGGGTATTTATGGTTGGAATAAATTAGTCAAGAAAATCAAGAGTTAGAAAAGAAAAACACTACCCTTTTGAAAGAAAAATATAATTTAAAAGAATCTCTTAAAGGAAAGAGTAAAGTGGTCTACTTTCAAGTACACCAAAAATAAAAAATCTTTTGTCAAAAATAAACATTGTGGGAAACATGTCATACATATTGTAGAGTTGGACACATATCATATAGATGTCCTTTAAAAGGAGACATTAGAACAAAATTTATTTGTATTTGGAAAGCTAATCAAGAAGGACCCAACAGAGTATGCATACCAAAGGTCACTAAACCTTGTTTTGCAAGATGCAGTTAAAAAAATACTTCTCAAAAAGAAGTGGCATATGACCATGGATGTTCCAAATGCATGATGGGAGACAAATCTACATTTTTAAAAAGAAATGCAGTAATTCAGAATGAAGGGAATGTTCTTTTTGCTAACAATACCAAAGGCAAAATGGTTGGGAAATGAATAATTGGCAATGGAACTGGAACTTCCATTGCCAACATCTAGGATCTGTAAGTGTTAGTTCTGTAGTAATGGATCATATTATTCAAGTTGTTGACAATGAAAAAACATTAGAAACGAAGAAACATCCAAAGGCATTAGATAAACAAGTCAATGCATCTTTCAACCTTAATCAAAAGAATTTAATATGATTGACTCTAACCTTAATTTTTTTTCTCTTTTTGCATCAAATTTATTAATATTAGCACCATTAGAAGGATTTCATGTTTTCAAGAAACAAACTTGGAACTATTCTTTGGAACTACAATATTCTTTACCAGCCTATTGTTTTGATGATTAAGGGGGCAATGAATCATGGACTCTAGTATAAGTCCTTTATGCATACTAAATATTTTCTAAACCTAGTCAAATATTGCAAAGAATACTTGATTGAAGTTTATATATTCAAGGAGAGCTTAATTAGATTTTGATTATTGTTTATATTGGCTATCTACTATGGAACTTCCATTCTAGAATTAGATAATTGCTATCAAATTAAATGGAAGTTTGATAAGTTGTTGCTTACTAATTTACCTCTCTAAAATTTCCATACTTTAACATCTATTTGCAACTCGACTTTTTTTCTTTTCATCTAGTACTTAAATGAGGGAGAGTCCTTAATCTTATTAATTGTCATCATCAAAAAGAGGGAGATTGTTTGGATTCTTCAATTATATATTTGATGGATGACAAATAGTACGAAATATTTGTTTCCTTGTTTAAACAAAATTATGATTTATTTCCATATTAAATCCAATATATTACTTTGGCTAGATATTGTTGGATTCTCTCATATGGTAAGTATATTTTGGAGCCATTAATGAAGGCTGAATAATGTTCTTGCATAGAAGAATGTCATTCCAACATGGTAAGTTACTATTATAGTTTATCCATGTAAAGTCACGATTGGAACTTTTTGCAAGAACAAGATTCATTATTTAATTCGAAGAGATGTATTCAGAAAAACAAGCATTTACTTACAAAAATATTTAGTTCTTTGCAGCAGTTCTCTTGAAGTACCTTATTGGAGAAAAGAAAATAGTATACTGTTTACTTCAAGCTAGAACTACCGTTAGTCGTGTAGTCATTTGTGCTAAGGGACTTTGAAATATGCTTTCACTTATACTGTATCAGATTGTTTAATACAATTTCAATAGGTTTCAATTGCTTGTTCATATTTATTGAACTTATTTGTACTAATTCTCTTTGGAATTATTAATGAAATTTGCATATTAAAATTCTAAGTGAAAACTTACGTAGTGGACTAGACTTGCAAAACCACTATAAATCCATGTGTGCTTTTTTTATTATTTAATAATTTGTTCCAATGGTGACTTCCCAGTTTTCTCTAAAACTTCCTAGCCTTTGCTATACGAATATAATTTGTTCCTCAATTTAGATTCATCCCCTCTTGTGGCCTTATTTTCTAACACATATTGTTAACTTAATATATATCATTAGTAATAATTTTTATATTAACACTTATTTTTTGTCATTAATATTATATTTTTTTATTGTAAAGTCAAATAAAATTCATACTATATAATACAAACATTAAAGCTGCTAAAAATTAGTTCTCTGGCTTGAAACTCGTCATTAGTTATTAATTAATATTCTCTCTCGCTTTTAAATTAATAACTTTTATTTTCCCACAATGTTTCAAAATAATCATTTTATTTATAAGTAGCTTCTTATAAGACATGAGATAACCATATAGACTCATGACAGGCTTGTCAAAAATACCTGAACTGCAATATATGTCAACATTTTATGAATTTGAAATCCGAGGGCTCAATATTCTTTTATGAATTTGAGATATGGACCAGACTTCCTCTAAACCGAAAAGAACTAATAACTATTTTCATAATGTAATAAGTAATTCATTTCATCATATTAGAATCAAGTAACAGAGTTGTACAATTAAAATTTGGCCGGCAGAAAAATAAGATTACCAGCAGATCTATCAGTACATCCATTAGATTCGTAGTGGAGGTCAATGCCCAATAATTATGGGAGACAAACCGGGCAGACCCGTAGCCAACATATGAACAGAGGTTTGGCTTTTCACAAGACCAATCAGCTCTTTAGCTTTTATCTCCGATCATCAGAATCAACAGCCCTGGGGCAGGTTTGACCAGTGGATGGCCTGACCATGTGACTTTTGCAAATATATATAGAAACTTCAACCCTATATGCATAGCTGTTTGCCGCAGCCTGCAGTATATACATGCATATACCCCTACACCATGCATGGTGGGGTTCCGACTTTTACGGCGTAAACCCCTCCCGTTCTTAATTTGTTATGTCTGTAGTGTATGTACGTCCAATATATACATACGTAAATGCATAAATATACATGTACAATGACGTTAGGTTCATTGCAAAAGGATATACTCAATTGGATTGAGGTATTGATTAACTAAGCCCCATTGACATAGTTTTGATCATAAAAGAAAAGTTTTAACGAGTAAGAAACAAAAATAACTTATAAATTGTTTTGAGGTCTAACTTGAGATAAAAATTGATGATGACCAGAACTCCATTTATGTATACCAATGAAATAATACCACGATGCAAATAATCATCATGTTTGGTATATAGATCTATTAATTATCATTATGCATGTATAAGTGGCTCTAAGTCCCAATAGTATGGGTATCACACAAAGAGCATGAGGTTGGGAATTCAAATCTAGCATATTCCTGGTGTGCTTGTATATGAATAAAGAAAAAATATATGTAATGTATATATAAGTGTGCGTGTGTGTGTTTTAATATAATAGTTTGTATAGACATGTTGTCACCAAGACTAAAACGTTGAAGTTGAATTCTACAAGTTGTATTAGTTGAGTGTAATATTTATGAGTATGGTAGTGACATTAATATTTATTAATAACTACTTTTCTTCGTATAGACAAGTTGAGTGCAATTGGACCATTGACATTTTTGAACTAGTGTGATGGATAAAGCCCTTTTGTTTGAATTAGTTAATTAAAATAAGTCAAATAGTGCAGCCTCCCGTTAAAGGAAGGAACAAGGCTATTGCTGTTGATCAGACCACACACAGAAGAAAACAAATCAGGACAAAAACACACACAAACATACACAAATAGGTCCACCTATATGGAGATTTCTTTACATAAATCTGTTGTTCTTGGAGGTCCAGTGAAACAGGAGAATAAAGCTTCTGATCAATATAATGGTGTTGAAGAAGGTTATGCAGAAGGCATCGTTCTTCAGGTATTTCTGCTCAAATTATACAAAAGTTAAGTTGTTAGAGACGTGCTAAAAAGTAAAAAAGAAGGTTCTGTTTAGATTTTATTTATTATGTTGTCAGTGAACCTAATTATATTAGATGCATGAAATAATTTTGTATTCTTGATCGATTGGAAACATTTGGATGGCGATACATATTAAAGTATGGCACAGTTATAGTCTAATTGCTCTTTTATATTGAATATGCATCAGTGTTCTGAATTGTAAAGAGCAATAAGATCAAACGAATTTTTGCAAAGATATTGAGTTTTTATTACATGTTGACACGCTTAATGCTTTTATATATCTATCAGGTTGGAGCAGGAAAAAGGGCCAAAGATGATGATCGGATGAAGCCAACATCAACTAATCATGACAAGAAGTTGAAGTGTAGCAAGCAGGTAAAAAGACAAATTCTTATGGTAATTAACTTTTCCTATTGTTGAAAGCTTAAAATTTTATAAATCAAATATATATATATAAATATATATATATATGTATACTTGCAAATTAATCTGTTATACTGTGCAAAATAAGGCTGCTAAAGAATCTCAATAAAATGATGTTTAATGTGTTTCAAAGTCATAATCATCTGCAACTGCAACTTGTTATTAGATATCAAGCTACCTAGCAGCCCTTCTGCACCATTGACCATTTAATAAAGATCAGATGCAACTTGTTAGTGTTTCCGATCATGACCAGTTGTATTTAATATAAATTTCAACCTATGGATTTCTTTAGCTCATTTCTTGATCAGTAGTTAATTCCATATTCTTACAACCTAAAATTCTTTAATTACTTCAAACTCTTCTTTTTCTACATGGTCAAAATCTAACTATGACAATTTTTGAGGTTCATGTGTCCTCAATTTGCACCATTAAATGATTTTTACACCAAATATTACAACAAACTTAGACATAATTGTCTAAACAAAAATTATGATCTGATGTTTTCGCTAATTTTAATTCGCTTATGCAACTTTTTTCTAATTAATTACTTGCACAGTTGCAGCTAGATGATCAACTTGAATCAGCCAAATCTGAAATGGATGAAGTTATGGAAGAGAATCAAAGGCTAAGGATGTCATTAGATTGGATTATGAAGGATTATAGAACCCTACAAATGCAATATCAATATGTTACTCTGCAGGAGGCTAAAATATCTCCTGACACAGCTCCCACTCCTCATAATAATCAGACAGAAGAAACTGATCAACTTATTGCCCTTAGTCTAGGAAGAACTTCAAGTAGCACCATCAAAGACGGGCATCCTAAAATGCCAATCTATGATATTGAAAAAGCATTGGATGAAGGGGATAAGGGGCTGACACTATAGCTGGATTGTAAATTCAAAGTGCCTAAGACATTATCAGATGTTGAACGGGCATCTCCAAATCTCAGACCTGAAAATGGCTTAGAAGACATGAAGGAAGGAGGTGGAGAGAGATGGCCAAATAAGACAATGAAGAATGGGAGAGGTGGAGCAGATGAGGAGTGGTCCCAATGGCAAAAAAATACAGCCAAAAGGGCTCGGGTTTCTGTGAGAGTTAGATGTGACGTGCCAACAGTAAGATTAAATTTTATTTGTTTTCAAATATTAATCATGCATGCTTGTGGTGTTAAATACAAGTATATATAGTTATAGAACTTTGTTGATTAAACTACTTTGTATTCATTAATGCATTACCAATTTAGATGAATGATGGATGCCAGTGGAGGAAATATGGGCAGAAGATTGCTAAGGGGAATCCGTGCCCACGGGCATATTATCGTTGCACTGTTGCACCATCCTGTCCAGTGAGGAAACGGGTACAATATTCTCTATTGGACATGCTAATAGTCTCTTAATTCATTAAATATACCATGACATGATCATAATACTTTCTCTCAATTTTATAGCTTCATTTGATTAAGCCTAAGATTTTAGATAAGAATCTATACAGTTAAATTTTTGATATTATATTATTAAAAGTAGTTGTAGAAAGTTGCTCGCATTAACTTATTTCTTTCGAGTAATAATGTATATTGGAGAAAAATTTATCATTTTAAGAAATAACACCTTAATTTTGGAAATAGTGGACACAATTAATTAGTTGTTTGCTTCTTATTCTTTGGTTTGTTGGGCTCATGCAAAGGTCAATTGATATGATAAGTTAGTTAGAACTAATTAATTTGAAAAGTTTATCATTTTTTTCTTTGAAGGTGCAAAGATGTATGGAAGACATGTCCATCTTGACCACAACATACGAAGGCACGCACAATCATCCACTTTCAGTCTCAGCCACCGCCGTGACTTCCACCACTTCAGCGGCTGCCTCCATGCTATTATCCGGCTCATCAACCTCCGGATCAAGGCTGACCTCATCATCCACCACCGCCACTGCCACTAACCTAAATGGACTAAAATTCCACATCTCTGATAACTCAAAATCAAAGCCCTTTTACCTACCAAATTCATCAATCTCATCTTCCCCTGCTCACCCAACCATCACTCTTGATCTCACATCTAGCTCGTTGTCTCATTTAAGCCGACTAGGCAATTTTCCTCCACGGTACCCCTCCACCACTCTCAACTTCACCTCTTTGAAATCAAGTGCTCTAGTACCCCATATTTCTTGGAGCAATGGAATCCTTAGTTATGGAGCTCAACCATGCAACAAGACCCAAACTACAGGTTCTCTTTCCGTTGGAGCAAACCCTAATGAAACCCTTAATCACAGTTTGGAAAAGAATACTCTAAACCCTAACCATCAAACCCTAGCACCGAGCACCATTTCAGCTGCAACTAAATCAATAACATCAGACCCCAGTTTCCAGTCAGTATTAGCAGCCGCTCTTTCATCAATCATTGGCTCAGGTAGTACTAATAACGGCAAACTTGAAAACCAAAATTTGGCAAAAAATTTGAACCAAAGTATTAAGTCAAGCGACCCTTTCCGTACACTATCTAGCTTTTCATCAACTCCGAATGTGAAAAAAAGGTCTCCAAGTTTTTTGATGAACAATTTATCATCGTTGACTGGTTCACAACAAGGAGGCTTGACGTATCTTTCGCCTTCCTTTCTATTATCGAGTTCAGAGACTCAATCCAACTCTCCCGCAGGTGATAGCGGGAATCATGTAATCTAATAATTGGTTTTTCGAGTTCTTTTCTTTTTGGACTAAGTTGATATTTCTTGTTTATTTTACTAAGCGCAGCTGGAGGGATTAATTTTTATCTTGATGGAGATGTTTTGTTTCTTTTTTTTTTTCTTTTGTCTTTTTTCCGCCTAATTTTTTGGTAAAGGGTTGATGTAAGATGAAGAAAATTGTGCACATAGATGGTGACTGATGGTGAGTTAGAAACTAGTACAAATTAAATGGGGATAATATATGTATTTTGATAACGTAAGAATACTAAGTTGTTGCTCATCTAGTGCGTGTGTGCATGTGTGTGTGTTTTAAGTTGTGATGAAGTTTGCGATAAAGATGTTTCTACTGTCCGAGGTGGAAAGAAAGTAGATTTGATGTAGATACTGATATCTTAGGGTGCATGCATGTGAACCCAAACATGGATGTTAAAAATATCAAATACATGCAGTTAATAGTTAGTAATTAGTTCCATAAATATTTTAATTGAAAAATATGCTCATTTATATACATGTAATTGGTAAATATTATGCAATGGCACTATACGATATTGTTCATTAATTAAAGGAAAGTTGTTTGTATGTACATCCTACTCATTGAGTGCCTTAAGTTTGGTTAAATATCACTGCAAGAAAAAAAAATAATAGTAACAATATATTAAGTGATGTCGTTTAGAGAGCATTTAAGTAAAGTTATAAGCTCCTTAAAATATTTTATAAGATGTTTGAGAACTTATAAGATATTAAAAATATTTGATAGTTTTTTTTTCAATTAAAAAAGTAAGGAGTTCATAACTTATTTTTAATATCTTAACAAACTCCCTTCTTTTAATCATTTTAATTACAAAATTATTATGACTAACATCTTATAATCTTCAAGATATTATTTTATCCAAATATTTTAAATAATTATTTTTAGAAAAGATCTAATATCTTATAAGTTTCAAAAACATCTTATAAGATGTTGGAGTTTATAAAACCTTTTAAATAAATTTAGTCAAACACCCTCTTAATATATCTAGGGATTAAAAAATTATCTATCACTATAATAATTTTACAAATTTAATAATAATTAAAATTATTTTTAAATTATCATTATTAACAACTAATAATACTTATAATTACAACATGCAAAATCTTATCATAAATTATCATATTATAATGTAACATGGTCGTATGTTTTTGTTTCATTTATATTATTAATAATTGTTATTGATAATTCAAACATTAGCTTTTATCACAAATAGGCTATTATTTTAGCAAAATAAAAATTATCATTGATTAATATATATGTATATCATTAATTGATAGTGATCACAAAGTAAAAGTTATTATATATATTACTTGTTATATAATGACAACTTTCATGATGTATTATATATCACTTAATTTGTCACTGTTGATGCATATTAATTTTTTCAGTGCATGTGTTGATTAATTAATTCTCTCATAGAAAAGAAAAGAAAAGAAAATGAAGTATGAAAAACACTTTGACTTGAGTTTACGATAGCTTCTAACGTTCTCAAAGAAATAATTATGGTATATGTCTTGTTGGTATATAGCTCAAATTCTATCTCCAATGCACTTAGCAGAAAATTGTTCTAGTTAATAAGATGAAAAAATCAATACGACAAAACATTCTAACTAGCTACTTTAATTGGAGCATTAAATAGGGTTGATTTACTTGATCCTTTTAATTTTAATGTTATAACTATCCAATCAAAGTTATGATTTTATAACTAAAAATGTTTGGTAATAAAATATTTTTTATATTTTGCTTAATTTAAAGTTATAAAATCACTAAACAAAAATAAATATGTTACTTCTTGTCTGATATATAACTAAAATAATTCACATAAGTTCTTATTTTTGGCAAAGTTGTTTCTTTTTCATCATTTTCTCAATTTTTAACTTTTTGGTTTTTCCTTAACTACAAGAAAACATGCTCCATGGATGGATTTTCCGTCTCCAAAAGCTACTTTCCATCTCTAAAACAAGACAGGCCAGATTTTTTCGTCCCTAAATCATTGGCTAAAAGTCTCATCTCTAATTTAAAGATAGAATAATTTTTATCTCTAAATTTAGAGTAGCTATGTAACACTCCTGAAATTTGATATTTTGAAAAATAAGAATTTAGAATTTAAGATATTGCTTGGTTGGATTTTCAGGCTAGAAAAATTAATAGAAGGGATTCAATTGCAAGAAAATTAAAAGTTTTGGGGTCAATTTGAAAAATTAAGAAAACCTAATTGAACAACTCTTTAAAATTTTGGTAAAATTAATCTTGGTCAAATATGCCAATGTAAGACACTAACCTGGGTTGCAATGAAGACATTAACAATCTGAGGGACTCAATTGAGGGCAACAAAATGGTTTAGAGGGCCAATTTGGAATTTCTAAAAAGTTCGTTATAAATATGGCACTTTGCAATTTGAACCCCATTTCTTCTTCTGCTTCTTCACCGCAACCACCTTCACCATTCCCACCGGCAATCTTTTCCGACAGCTGTTAATTATTCCTAAAACTAAACCGTTCAATCATTTCTCCTCTTCATAGGCATGATGCTGATACCTCATACAAGCCATTTCGCCAATGGGACCACCAAATTATTGAAGCTGGAAACTCGGCTGCGACAAGGGTTGACGAGCGATAGTGTAACAGAGATGAGCTCTAGGCGGTGGAAGTTGAAGCCCTCAACTCAGTGGTCATCATGATACTCTTACCTAGAAGTTTAGCACGACGGCAGCAGTGAAAATTAAGAAATCGGATACGGTGGCAGGAGGTGGTGTTGAGGGTTCAAGGCTTGATTTGAGGGCTATTTAGGTAGCACAACTTGAAATTAGTTGTGGCATTTGGTTTAGGAAGCTAAGAGGTGTATTTTAGTGGTAACATAGGCCTGCTCCGGCAGCCGTCGCAATGGCAATGAAGAGACAATTTCTTCTCTTTGACGTAATAAGCGCACCCATGTACTTGGTTTGTGATTCCAGACTCTGATGTTCGAATCTTGGTATTAAAGTTTTGGTTATGACTATGAATATATTCATGTATATTGTACCCTTTTCCATTGTGAATCATGTACTTATGCAATCAGGATTATGGTATGATTGATATATATATATATACATATGTATCTTTTCCCATGCTAGGAGTATTATATAGTTAGTGAACCTGGATATGTCATATTACATGCCAAACTTGGACTAAATAAGTTCATTAAGTGATTAAATCTTAATTCATGGATTCAAGACCTAAGTGGCATTGGGTGGAGTTAATTATGAAGGAATTAAGCTATTATTTTGGTTTTAGGATGATATTATGACAATGATTATATAATTAAGGACTAAATTGCATGCTATTATAAGAACCAATACGAACCCTATAACTATTTCTGTAATACCGGCTTAATTAGTATGTTTTGTATCAATAGTATCAATTAAACCCTATAACTATTGTATTAAGTGAATGATTAGTGATTTTAGATAGTTAATAGTAAGATTTTAATTATTGGAGGTTATTCAAGTCAAATATGGGTTTTGATGAGTAAATTACTCTTTTGGTTAGGTGACGAGAAGCAGGAAACTGCAGATCAGTAGGTTGTAACTATATTCCGGAGGCTATTGAAGTGAGGATCTAACCTCTTGGGTGTTTATTTTGTATGCCTTGTGAGGGACTGCCAATCTGGCACTTAATTATACCTATCTGTCATTTATGATAAACCCATGTAAGGGTTAAACTTATTTCCATTCCATAACTGCATCTTGACTATTGAAATCCAAGCATTGTTTGAGATTTTGTTTGTTTTCCATTGCTTGTTTCGTAAACCCCTATGAGGGTTTATTTTATTAATTTTTACTTCTAATATTGTTTAGTACAATCCATGGCCTTGATGGCATACTCAAAACTATTCTATAATTCAGTTGTTTGGCCTTGTAGGTATACTTGATTATTAAATTTATCCATTGGTACTTATATGAAATCTCTGTTGGACCAAGTGCCAATTCTAGCGAAATGCTTGGATTACTATTCTAGACTTATAGCATTGTGTTAGTGATAAATAAATTTATATTAGCTGACCTAGTTGTGATCTTGTCTTGGGGGAAGCTTGATTAGTGAGAATCGATCCTACCTATTCGTGTGGTTGCAATTTTTTCTTCAGGGCAAGCTTGATCAGCGAGGATCAATTTTACTGATTTGTACTGTAGTGGTTTGGTAAGTTGGCCACTCGTCAAGGAAATATAAAGGGCCAAGTCGTTTCACGATCATATCCAAGGTATATAAGGGGGCAGGCCGTTTCATGGATGTATCCAGATGAGATAAGGGGGTAGACCATTTCACAATCGTACATGTAAAATATGATTGTTCCACTAGTTTTACAAAATATTCTTGTCTAGCATGCTTTATAAAATTGATCAAAATCTAGGATTTTGAAATCTGAATATTCATGAAATAATTGGTTCACTAAGTTTCTTTAAAACTAATCATTTCTGTGAGTTCTAAAATTTTCTATGAAATTTATTTAAATGTAAAATGACTCTTCGCTAGTACGGGACAATTTTGAGTTTGCTTATTAAGTGTTGTACAAGAAACAATAGTTCTAGTTTTAGTTCATAGAATTCATAAACTTTTTCAAATCTCTAGCATCTAGATATTGAAATTTGTATTTTCAATTATTTGAATTCAGAAGGAATATTTTTCTTATATTTGTATATTGTATTTCATTTCATTATGATTCCTCCTACACATGCAAATACTTGCCTCACTGAGTCATTCAAACTCACCCTCTTCAAGTTGTTCTTTTTGTTCTTTGACCAAATTGAAGATTAAAAGGCACCTTGAGTTTGGGCTACCTTTTTGCATAGTGTAAATAATTGTAATCATGATATTTGTAACAGTAAGGATACAAGATATTATGATTGTAATGTAATAGGGGGCAACGGTTATAAGTTAGTGTCTTTTCTTCTGCAAAGTGTGATAGGTTAGAGTTCCTGATAAATGATATTAATATATAAGTTAATTATGGGCCCTTGAGCAATTGTTACTTGCTATGAAAACTTGGGCTTTGCCTATCATTTTCAGCTTGACTAGCTTGTATTTTAACTTATGAAATTTCTTAGGTTGAGAATTTTGGAGGATGAAATTTGCTTAAAAAAAATTAATTGAAGTAGCACCTCGATCTAAAGCAAGTACTTCTCGAATAGGGCGCTACAAGTTTAACTAACTCAATATATGTCTCAATCATCAATCATTTCTAATCAAAATCCAACTTTTGTAAACTTCTCATCTTTAATTTATTTCTAAATTCATAATGATGTCAAGATGAACTATCTCTAACTTGGATGAGCCTCTTGGTTTTTTGATTAAATTTTGAACTTCTGATCTTTGGAATTGTAGTTTGGCTATCACACTGCATAGTGATCGCAAAAAGAGGCTTGCTAACCATGAGTCATTGCATTATCAACCATGTAGCTACTCAACCTCCATCCCAATTATGTCCAAAGCATATAACTTTACCTCAAATGTAGAATGAGTTACCAAAGTTTATTTAGCATACTTCCAAGAATAGTGCCCTTACCCAAGGTAAGTACATACCCTATACACCCATTACTATTAGAGCTTTTGGCTATCTAGCTTGCATTACCATATCCTCAAGTACTATAATTAAGGAATCTACCATAATGCAAAGCAAGTGATGTTGTGCTTTTAAGATGCCAAAGTACCCTATCCAAAGCCCCTCAATACGTTTTATTGGGACAAGTTATATTGCTTGCCAACTTTGAGATTGCAAATGAGATATCCGGTCTCGAGCCATTTGCAAGATATTGCAAGCACCCTATAATTTGAGGATACCTTAATTGAAATACAAGAATATCACTTTCATTCTTGAAAAGAGCTATGAAATGATCATATGGTATCTTAGCAATTCTACAATTCTTATAGCTAAATTTCTAGGTAATTTTCTCAACATAATGAGATTGAGAAATAGCTATATCCTCATAGATGGTATGCGCCTCAAAGGAAACTTCATGTCCACGCAATCTATTCCAAGTATTTTGCAGCACTAGAGTTCCCCATTGTCATAGATTTTCCATCAATTGGTTGATATGACACCAATAGCAATTTATCAACAAAAATATACACATTTTCCCCAATGTCTATTAACCAGTCAATAGGTCCACAAGTAATATAAACTTTGGGTTTTAAAGTTACGTACCCATCAATGCTTGTCTCTGAAGCTCTAGCATCACTAGTCCCTCCAACAACCATATTAACCATTGCTGGGGTAACATAGTTAGGTTTGTATTTAGCTTTCTTCAAGGGACAATCCTTAGCCTAGTAGTCTACCTACCCACAATTCCAGTATGGTTTGTTTTGATTTTGGTTTTTTAGCTTTAGCTTTACCCTTATTGATGGTTTTAGAGTTTGTGTTTACTTTGTTCAATTTATTAATTTTCTTTTTTCCCTCAATTGCCATATTGGCCTTTGGTTGGTGCACAATTAGAACCCCATGAGTTTGATTTTGGTGTTTCTCTTTAATGATTATAACAATCATAAATTATCCACGGATAACTTTTCTTTTAATGTATGAGAGTCATTCCAAAACTTTCCCAAGACTTGAGAAACTTGTCCACTATGGACATGACCAGAAATTTCTCAAGCAGTTTCATATTAGCATCAGCAAAGGCACCTTCAAGGTTGATTAGTTCATGTATCTGTTCAATTACAGATATTCCCTCAACCATCTGATATTTCAAGAACTTGAAAACAAAATACTTTTTGAGCCCTTGCCCTTCAGTATTATTCTTCTGGTCCAACTTATATCACAACGACTTAGTGATGTATAAGTCAAAGTAAAGAAAATATTTGACAATGATGACAAAGTGATCCCTTGACCTACCTGATCCCTTTCAATCCGCTCAACTATTTCACTTGTCTTAGGATCCTTATCAATTAGTTCAAGTCTAGTCACCTGAATTATTGAAAGAAGACCTTTCATCATGAGCCATATTTTTATTCATTGTTGCCAATGTTTGAAAATTGTACCCAAACTTTTCTAGCAAGCTGAATAGGTTGACTTTAGAGAAAAGCAATGAACTAGCACAAAACCACTTGCAAAAAAAGATGTCATTTCAGAAATATATGCAGTTTTTAACAAACATTAAGGACGGTTTCTTCATGATGGCTGGAAACAAAGCAAATGATAAGCAACAGTTTATAAACAATGTTCAATATTTTAAAACAGTTTACAAACCATTATAATCATAGGGTGATATTTGTAAAAAAACAAGGATATGAATATTTTTTAAAATAGCATGCAATATAGCAAATATTTTAATAATTCAATAAAAATTTACTTCATATATTTGTATAAACCAAAAGTAAATAACCAATTGGTATATGAAAGAATAAAATTAAATCAGTAAATCAAAAACTTAGCTAAAGTTCTATATCATAACAAAACTTATATATATCCAACTGAATTACCAATCTAGTTTGCTTTGAAGAAATTATCACCCCTCTTACCAATGCACAGGGTATTGTGAAACTTCTTCTAAGATAAGACAATCTAAAAGCTTTCTACTTCACTCTAGCATAGCTCTACTTCAAACATTACTCCATTTTTGGAATTCTGGTAATAGAACATGAAAAATATATAACCATATAACGAAAATTATATTTTGTATCATAGAAAATAAGGGGGAGGGAATGAGAGGATTTTAGACTTTTGCTATATGTATAATCTTCTTGCAGCCAATAGGCATATATAAGTGAGAGAAAGACCAAAAACAAGTCCAAATTCATTTCTAGGCCAGGTGCAAAAGCACCTGTAACTCCAGAACTATTTCAAAAATGTTTCTATAACTACAAAAATGGTTGCAATGATTTTGCACTACAAAATCTCAAATTCTAATTTTAAACTTTTAAATTCCAAATAAAATTGGAATTTGTAGTAAAAAATTAATCTAAGACCTGAGATAATTCGCGTAAATGCACAAGCTCAAGCAAGCAGCAATGCCGATACGTGCATGTGAGTAGACTCTATGAGTTCCTTAATCGAGACTTTATCATGCAGCAATCTTTGAACTACATATAAGGTGTTTTTCCTTTGAAAAAGCTTCCAATGTGGGATAAGTGGTTTAGCATTAGGCACAAAAGCCTTTTATACTCCTACTATCCCCCCGCCCTCCGTTGTCTTATATCTAATGTGGGATATCCTATACATTTATAATCTTATGCCTCTTTGTATCCTCTTACTTCTTTACAACAACTATAGATTTCCAACCAAATTGGCATCAACCCATAATTAAAATCATCTCTCAAACATGTAATTAACCTCTAATCCAAGTTGATTTTATGCCAATTACAACACAAACTATGATTTCATTTTGTTTTGTCAACTATATTTATTAAAGGTGATGTTATTTGAAATCCTACAAAAGCTATTAAGTGCAATTTTAAATAAGCATGGCAAAGACAACAAAAAAGTGCCAAAGGCAACAAAAAACTTAATTTCAGAGAATTTCAAGGTAACATGAACTATTTAAATATATCAAGTTGTTATCTATTATGTAGGACAATTAGATTTTTATCATTACTTAACATGATTGACTTTGAAAATATTCCAATGAAGCATTGGGGGGACGACTTAACATACATACAAATGGGGAAAGCATGGAATGAAAATACAAGTGCAAAACTTATGCTGACGATTTACAAAGCAAAACAAAAAGCATTAGAAAATTGCAATAATACCATCTAGGTGGAGAACCATATACATTAGATATAACTAGTAGGGGCCTTGATTGAATGAGTGGAGATGTATGGAATGAACTAGTTGAGAAGCATTAGAGTGCAGAAAATTATTAAAAAAAAATGTGAAATTGCTCAAAAGAATTGTATGACAAACAAAGATGACTCTATCACGAAGCATATTGGTGATCTATTCCTTGAGAAACACACAAGGATGGTACTAAATATTACATTGAGAATTTCTTAATTTTTTGGTGTAATCCTTATAAACATTAATTAATATTTTTTGCAAAATTTTATTAAAAAGCTAGGTTGGAAGTGGATGATCTTAAGGTATTTTATAGAACACATAAAAAAATTAAGGAACTAGAGATTTTGTTGGCAATAATTCAAGAAAAACTAGTGTAAGTACCTTTTATGCAGCCTTTTTTACCAATATTATTTGGTACAATAGAAAATTAATTGAATTCTTATAACAGATGTACTTTATATGCCATGTTTGTACAAGAGGAATATGTGGCAAGAATATATAGGTTGTCATGATTCTTTCACCCAATGCTCATCTTATCTTTCATCGTAGTGTGAGATAATTGGAAATCCTTCAAAAGGATGCTTATATGGATATGGGCGCAACCAATATACTGAGATAGCTAGTGGACGTTAATCACTTCAAGATTATAGTTCAATGAGAAACTTAATGAATTACCAACCGTAAGAGATGATATGTGTGTTGCTATTGCCAAAGTGCAATAAGATATTTCAAGAAGAGAAAAAGAGGGTAAGAGAATGCTTATATTTGTGACTAGTTACTACTTCGAAAAACACAGTTACTAGTTAGTGACTCCATTTATAATTAAAAGAAAATTTGATTACAAATTAATGGTAAAAAAAATCGATCATTAACTAATAACAAAATTAGTGACCACTTTATGCAACCATTAATATCAGTGATTGGAAAAGGTTTGATCACTAAATATTGACCAAATCAGTGTTTAAAATAAAAATTAGTTACTAAAGTAACAAAATTAATGACCATGTAAAGAGGTTATTGATGCATTCATTGGTCAGTTACTAAACAGTCATTAATATTTTTAAAAAGTTATGTTCAAATTGATCCTTAATTGATCATTAAGTGACCACTAATTGATGATTGCAGTATGTGGTTACTTAAATATAGTTACCAAAACTCAATTTCTTTATAATAGCATTAGGGAAATGTTTGATGAGTTTCTCTACCAACATTTTAAAATAATTTGTGGGAATAGGTGGAAATTTGGTTTTGTACTTCACTAATAATTTCACCTATTGTTTTTTTGGGCAAAAAAAGCCTTCAAATAGCATAGAACCAAGCCATCTAGTAATGTTAAAATGTGATTAACTAGAATATTAATTCAAGATGATTCTATAAACGACATTGCATGTATAATAAACTAACTACTTCTTACAATCAATCTAGCAAGTTGGACACAATATTTTGGTCATGAATTTGGGTAATCCAAAACAAGCACACACTTTGTGTCACAATCACCATCTTGAAACATCACATGATCATGATAAGCAATTGTTGTCTAAATGAGTCAAATTTTAAAATGTAGCTTGACTTTCTTCTTTCGCAATTATGTCTTCATTTACTCAAAATAATTGATTTTCATATTACACTCTTAAAAATTTTGGTTTCCAACTTTTTTGGAATTTAAAATTGCATAAAATATTGAGTATTTTTGTATTTATATATGCGTATATGGAAATAAAATTCATTACGATTGATTCATACCTTGAACCTTACGTATAAGATATGGAAGTGCTATTATTAAATCATTTAATCACTCAAATATATAAAATAATGAGCATTTAATTTTACATTATTAGATATGAAAACACCGAACGTATTATATTAAGCTACATCATCATAAATTACATTATTAATAAGATGTGATTTCACCTTCTTGCATTATTACACACATAAATATAATTTTTTTTCTTCTTTCATTTATTTTTATTGTTTGAGAAAATATATAAAAATTAAAAAAAAAAATAAAACAAAGGCGAGATTGAGTGTAGACATATTAATTTTTGGCCAATTGAAAAGTAACGCATGTAAAATAATATGCTATATATTAATTTAAATTTTCTATTTATTTCTTGAAATTTATTAAATTAAATTTTAAAAAATAAATAGTTAATTTCAATTAATAATTTATTATTTATTTTATACTCAAATCAAATATTGACAAGTGTTAAAGCGGAGTGTCTATTCTTATAGACCAATCAAATCAAAGATATTTGATATTATCTCTTATTATTGATATTATCTTTTGATGTTTGATATTATTAAATCAAAGCTATCTGATATTATCTCTTGATATTTAATATTATCTTATCAAAGAGATAATCGTTGAAAGAATTCTAGTCAATCTAGATGTCTCCATTAAATGCCTATATAAAAGAGATGACTAAAGCTCATTTTACACACAACACAAATTCTAATAAGTGAAAAGAACTTTGAAGAAGTCCAACAATTCTCTTAATTAAGTTTAAAGATATCTACGGCGTTCAAAGTGTTCTTCGTGAAGCTCATCATATTATGGTGTTTGATTCGGAATTAAGGTGCGGAGCCCTCAAATTGGCGTTATTTTATTCAAATCAAATTAAGGAGATCCATGGCATTCAAGACGTTCTTCGCAGAGCTCATATATTTTGGTATTTGACTTGAGATCAAGATGTAAAGCCCTCGAATTAGTATCATTTCTTCAAATCAAATTTAAGTAGATCCATGGCATTCTTTACAGAGCTCATCAAATTCAATAACATATTTGGAAGGGAAGAATCATAGAATTAGATTAGAGATTGAATCCAAAATTAATAGATTTTAATTTTATTTTATTTGTATGATATTTCTAGTCTTGTAATTTTATTTATAATAGACAAAAAATTTTATTGTTACAAATTTTGGCACGTCCAGTGGGATGATCTCTACTTCTCATCTCTTTTCTTCATCAAAATTGAAGTATCAAATGGATGCCAACAAGACTTCTACATGGAAAATTACTACCTCAAATTCCTCAAGTGTTGGAGGAAAAAATGCTAGCGTCATCACAAGAAGTGTATCCAAGAAGTTGCAATCATCTTTGGAGATGGCTCCTTTACTTTTTGTGGAAAAAGTGTTGCCACATTTTTTTGATATGAAAAAGATGGTGCAGACTTAAAGGAAGAATCTGCTTCATCCATTCGTCATTCAACATCAAATTCTTTGAGCATGGCAACGGAGATAGTGACAAGTGCTACAACCTTGGAGGAACAAATTTCAAATTTGGCTAGGGCCATTGAAGGACTCACAAAGCATATCCAAGAGTGAGATTTTCAAATTTCCAAATTGATGAATAAAGTGGACAATCTTGGTGCTAGCTACATGGTTGGTGGAGAAACAAATTTAGGCTTGGGACAAAGGCGAAACATCTACAAAGAAATAATCTGTCAAAAATGGAAATACTACAATAAAGAAATACAAGTTTCCACTGATGGACTAGTTCCTACTAACCCATTGAAGGAGTTTATCATGGAGATTATCAAATACAAGCTTGATAAAAGTTCTAAGTTGTCTAAGACTTACTTCAAGTCATATGCTTAAAGTATTAACAACTTGAAGATGCCAATTGGTTACCAGCCCCTAAAGTTTCAACAGTTCGATAGCAAAGGCAACCTAAAGCAGCACGTGACACATTTCATTGAAACTTGTAATAATGCTAAGACATAAAGAGATAATCTAGTCAAGCAATTTGTTCGATCAGTAAAGGACGTTGCTTTTGATTAATATGTTGACTTGGAGTCAAGCTCCATCGATAGTTGGGGGCAATTAGAACAAGAGTTCATCAATCATTTCTATAGCACTCGAATGACAATATTGAATTCACCAACTCTCGCCAATGGGAAGAAGAGTCAGTCATTGACTACATCAATTGTTAGAGAAATTTGATTCTTAACAGCAAAGATCAATTGTTAGAAGTTTCAGCAATTAAGATGTGTATCTAAGGAATACATTGGAGTTTTTGCTACATACTTCAAGGAATTAAACTACAAACTTTTGAAGATTTGGCAATTAATGCACATAATATGGAAATGAGTATAAATTTTGATGAACAGAAAGATTCAAGTGATGTTGATGATGATGAAGATGTTGGGGGTAATTAATTTTCATCTTCAAATTTCATATGCTTTTTGATATAATTCTAAACTATCAATAATGTTCCTAAATAAGAACATAAACTATCTAAAATTCTGAACTCTTTATATATCCAAATCAATGACTCAAGTCTCCAAGTGTTCAAATTTAAGACTCAAATCTTCAAGTTTTTAAATTCAAACTCAAGTTTTCAAGTCTTCAAATACAAACTCAAGTCTCCTAGTCTCTAAAATTCACGACTCATGTTTCCAAACCTTCAAATCTCTAAAATTTTTAAGTCCCCAAATCAAAGACTCAAGTCTTTAAATTAAAGATCACATCTCAGGTCTTCAAGTATCCAAGTCAAAGCTCAAGTTTTGAAGTCTTCAAATTCAAAACTCAAATCTACAAATCTCTAAATCCATGAGTCAAGTCTTCAAATTCAAGACTCAAGTCTCCAGATGTCCAAATTCAAGACTCAAGTTTTCAAGTTTCCAAATCAAAGACTCAATCTTCAAGTTTTCAAGTCCAAAGCTCAAGTCTTCAAATTCCAAATGCTCCTAGATACGAGCAAAAACTATCTGAAATTCTCAAGTTAAAGTTTTCTCATGTGCTCCTTGATATTAGCTTAAACTTTCAATAAGGCTCCTAGGTACAAACATAAACTATCTAAATATTCAAAGTCTCCCCATGTGCTCCTTGATAAGAGTTTAAATTGTCAATAAGACTCCTAAATATGAGTATAAACTATCTAAATACTCAAAGTCTTCTTATGTGCTCCTTGATATGAGCTTAAACTTTCTATAAGGCTATTAGATATGAGCAAAAACTATATAAATATTCAAATTCGTCCCATGTACTTCTTGATAAGAGCGTAAACTATCTATTAAGTCTAACTCAAGTAAACTTCTTGATGTGAATATAAATTATTAATCAAATTCAAGTAGACTTCTTAACACGAGTATAAAATGTCTATTCCAGTTAAACATGCTTCTTGACGCTTGAGCCTAAACTGCTATTATTCTTGGCTGCACAAGTATAAACTATGTACATCATCCTCCTTAAAATGATATTTACTTTGAATTATGTTATACTTGATCTTTTCACTGGGCACCATAGCTTGAGGAATGCTTCAATGATGTTCTTATTATAGATGGATGTGAAAAATAAAGAGAAAAGGAAAAATTATCAAATACTTCAAGCCTTGCTTCTTTTATGGATTATCAACATATCTTTTGCCAAGTCTTGAAGTGGGAGCATTTGTAGATATTTTAATTTTTAGCCAATTGAAAAGTAACACATATAAAATAATATGCTAAATATTAATTTAAATTTTCTATTTATTTCTTGAAATTTATTAAATTTAATTCTAAAAGATAAAGAGTTAATTTAATTAATAATTTAGTATTTATTTTATACTCAAATCAAATACTAACAAGTGTCAAAGATAGAATGTCTATTATTATGAACCAATCAAATCAAAAATATTTGATATTATCTCTTGATATTGATATTTTCTTTTGATGTTTGATATTATCAAATCACAGATATCTAATATTATCTCTTAATATTTGATATTATTTTATCGAAGAGATAATTATCAAAAAAACTCAAGTCAATCTAGAAGTCTGCATCAAATGCTTATATACAGGGGGTGACCAAAATTCATTCTAATCACAACATGAATTCTAGCAAGTGAGAGAAATTTTGAAGGAGTCTAGCAATTCTCTCAATCAAGTATAAAGATATCTACGGTGTTTAAGGTGTCCTTTGCAGAGCTCATTGTATTGTGGCGTTTGATTCGTGATTAAGATGCGAAGCCCTCGAATTGGCGTTAATTTATTCAAATCAAATTTAAAGAGATCTATGACATTCAAGACGTTCTTCGCGAAGCTCACATATTTTAGTATTTGATTTGAAATTAAGGTGCGAAGCCCTCAAATTAATATCATTTCTTCAAATCAAATTTAAGAAAATTCACGGCATTTTTTATGGAGCTCATCAAATTCAAGATTATATTTGAAAAGAAAAAATTAAAGAATTATATTAGAGATTGAATCCACAATTGATAGATTTTAATTTTATTTTATTTGAACAATATTTCTTATATTGTAATTTTATTTATTGCAGATAAAAAAAAATTACATTTACATTGAGGTTGAGTGATTATTCGTTCCAATGACATCAACGATACATATAAAATGTGAGGGTGAAAGTTTGAAAATATGAAACTTTAAACATGTGTGTATAAATAAAATAAAATAAAAAATATTACAAAAGAAAAAGAAAAATAAAAAACAAAAGAATTTAAGGCGAGTTGAAGGCCCAACCAAGGGTGAGACCAGAAATGGTGATTGCCAGTGAGACTGTGGGGACAACTCATGACCGTGACAGAAGCCAACCCGATTCCAACCGATAATACATATACATATATATATATATATATAGAGAGAGAGAGAGAGAGAGAGAGAGAGAGAGGGAGAGAAATACGAAAAAGATTCGCTTCTTTCTCTTTGCTTCTCCTTTATTCACTTCACAAGCTCCTGCTCTGTACCAACAGGAAACAAGTGCCCTCACAGGTAAATCAAGAAACCATCTCTTTATCTGTTTATATACTTATATATGGATTATATGTATGTGCGGCTTGGTTTTATAAATCAATTGGAAGTAGATCTTGTGGTGATAATTTAGAATCTTGATTAGAATAGGAGAGAGAAACTTAAATTTCTTTTTAGTTTGTTTTTCAGCGGATGTTTTTTCTTATCTCTAATTCTAGGTTTCCTTTACGGTTTTTGAATATGTAAATTTAGCTGAATAGTTCCTTTTATGCGATTAGGAAAATATTTCTTAGAAATTATAGCTGTGTGGATGCTGGAAATGGGTACCATCATTAACTTAATCTTACTTTTTCTAAAATTTTGTCTGCTTGAAATGTTAATTATCTATAGAAGTGGGTTTACAGTTATTCTTGTGCTGGTAAGCTGAATTTCATGGTTGATTTTAGGGTTGTGAATCAATTACGCGGGAAGATAGTTTGTTTGTTTTCTTCTGTAACATTTAATAAATTGACAAGTTATTTATGCTAATTAAGGTAGCAAGTGATCTGTAGGTATTTAAGATGTCTACTCCGGCTAGGAAGAGACTAATGAGGGACTTCAAGAGGTTGCAGCAGGACCCACCTGCGGGTATTAGTGGGGCACCGCAAGACAATAATATTATGCTCTGGAATGCAGTTATATTTGGGTGAGTTCATGATTTATTAAACATCAAATTAAGCATGAATTTTCTAGTATATATTTGCATTTATAGGTTGATTTATTTATTTTATTCTATGCTAACTTTCAAGTATAGTTGGATAAGCCATTTTGTGGTTTCTTTTCTTGTGTGGATTGCAGTCCTGATGATACACCATGGGATGGAGGTGAGATATTCTTGTCCTCGACATTTTGTGAAATTTAGCTTTTTGGTTTGTGGCATGCTTTACTTATATACTTCCTTTTCCCTATACATCTCAATTCCCTTTGTTGTTCATATAAATTAAAACATGCTTTGTTGATTGCACATTTTGAAATGTAATGTGTTTGTGTCCCACATCAGTAAAATAAATAAGTTGTAATAACTATATTGGTTTTGGACTATCCTTACCTTCTAAGTTAACTTTTGGGGTTAAGTTAGGTTCAATATCTATTATTCAACATGGTATCAAAACCACCCATTTTTTATGTTAGATTACCCATTGTTGTTGGGCTACTCATTTCATATTATTCTACGCTTCAAATGTTCATTCCTAGGCATGCACGGGATGTGTTAGTATCCCACATCTTTGAAATAAATAAGTTGTGGTTTTTATATATTGTTTTAGGCAATTCTCACCTGTTGAGCTAATATTTGAGGTTGAGTTAGGCCAAAGGTTCATTATTCAATAGTATGCAGCATATCTGAGAAGCTACTGCTATGTGGTGTCTTAGACGTTTCCATGAGTCAAATAATTAGAGACCATGTGTTTAATGCTAAATGGTTGGCTTCACAAATCTTATTATGGTACTCTTTTATTCTTCATATGTAGTCCATACTAAACTAATTAATTTCTATGTTCTAAAACAAAAAAATACTGTTGTTCACCAAACACCCAATTTCTGCCACCTATGGTGAAAAGATTTGCAAACACCTAATTTTGTTTTGAAATCTTATGTCTCAATTTTTTCCCAATGAATGTTTGGTGTGTGTCATAATACAAGGGATTGTATTTTCTTTAGGCCACTATTATTCTAATGACTTTGTGCTTATGTCTTGCTTTCTATGGATCACTCTTGTGAATTGCATTAGGAATGTCATTACATTACAGTAGAAAGGTTAAAGGCTCCAAACTCTTTTCTAAGTTCATGTCTTGTAATTGAGGTTGTTTAAATCTCTATGGAAAATGGTCTCTTAGTCAAATCATGTTGTTTATGATTGGATAGTTTCTGATATTGTCCTCTTATGATTGTTTTCCTTCCTTTGTCATAAGTGTAGTTTTGTGGAGCCAATACTTTGTGATTGTGCGAAACTTGCCTTAAATTTTTCAAAATTTGCTCAAAAGCCTAACTGTTTCTGTTTTCATAATGCTGCACACATGGATCTAATGTAACACAATATTCACTTGGAATAATTGTCACTTTGCCTTTGATTTTGAATTTCTGAAGGAGATATTGACATTAGTGAAGCAGGATGCTGGGACGTTATCTAGAAGCATATGTGTATGCTTCTTTTCATCATGCAAAATTTTATGGAAAAATAAACAATATTTTGAGAGGGAGATCTATGTGCTATATTCTGCTGCTATTCCTTTTTTTTTTTTTCTTTTTAAAATCACATCCAACTTGCAGTAGTTTTGAGCTCTTCACTGCAATTTGCATTTTACTAAATGAGATTAAGAGCTTTCAAATCCCTGCTACACAATAAAATTGTGCACCGCCTACCCTCCCAACCTGCACCCTAAAAAAATTTTGAAAGAAAAGAAAAAAGAAAGAAAAGGTGGTGCAGAGCTACGTGTGTAAGTAATTTTGTCAACATGTAACCTCTATGCAGAGAGAGGGTAAAAAAAATCTAGGACAGAAAGGAGAATCCATTTGTCTTTTGGCTGTACTGGTTCATACTTGTGTGATTTAATATGTTTTCACTTGTATCTTATTAATTATCATACTACTTGGCAACTTAAATTCCATTGCCATTCTTTGAGCATGGTAGGTACATTCAAGTTGACCCTTCAGTTCACAGAAGACTATCCAAACAAGCCACCAACAGTTCGATTTGTTTCTCGGATGTTCCATCCAAACAGTAAGACACTGTGTAAAAATTCAGTTAATGGTGTTTATGTTCTAAATTTGAGCTTTGAATTCAAAATTTAACCTTTTGACAAGTTTATGCGGATGGAAGCATATGTTTGGACATCCTTCAGAATCAGTGGAGTCCTATATATGATGTTGCAGCAATACTTACATCTATCCAGGTATACTATTATTTGTTGAGCTAAACATATGACAATACTGCTCTTAATGGCATGTTAATTCAAAATGGCTCATTGGACATTTGTAGTTCTTGGAATTGTTAACAAAATGAATGATTTGACACTTCATTATATGCTAATGGAAGCAAAACTAAACAGCCCGAGTGAAAGTTATATAATTATTTGTGGATAGTCAAGCTATCTGTTTTTCGACTAGATGTAGGTATGAAAACATGACCTTGTTGTGGAGTACGATTCCTTCTTACAATTTGTGTGCATGCCATGAGCCTTGTGTGTGTTTTTTTCCCTTTTTCCCTTTTCCTTTCATTTTTCTTATGGATGGGTGGGCACCTTTGTTTAAGTTTGTAAGACCCAATATCTTCACCAATCAAAGACTCAAAAAAGAAAGTTTCTTCAGCAATCCATCTGGGGAGACTGCGATGCTTGTTCTTCATCTTTAGATCGTAATGATTCATTTATCCAACTTGAAGGATAATGTCTTTGATGTTTCCTCATGTGCCTGTTACAATTGAATTTTGGATGGGAGTTCATAATGGTGACTTTTATGCTTATGTTGTTGCATGTACTTGGCTTGCTATAGCTTTAAGCTTGAGTTTCCTGTTAGGTTACAGTCCTATACTACAAGAAATTGAATTACTAAACTTCAAATTTTAAGTGTCACTGGTGAGAGGGAAACCTCGTGTCTAGGTGCTTATCCTTAATAGTAGGGTCATATCGTTTTCTGAGTATTTTACACTGACAGAGTGTGAAAGTTAATAATTCCCTGGTTTCATTAAGTCTGAGTTCTAATCCAAATATAGTCTTCTAAAGATCAAAGGGAACATATAGTTAATCCAAATATGCTGGATTGACGGTATTGTGAAGGAACTTACTGAGGATCTGAAAAATTAAGTATTCATGTTGCTGAGCTTTATAAAAATTTGTGGCTGTATGATAATGTCATCCATGTAGCTGCATATAATTATTTGGAGCTCCACCAAAAAAAATAAAAAAAGAAAAGAAAAGAAAAAAAAAAGAAAACGAAAAAATGGAGGGTTGGTGGGAGGATGAATAATTAAATAACAGATAAGGTTTGAGAAATTTCACCTTGAACCAGCAGAAAATATGTGTGTTGGCTTTTAAAGATGGCTGTCAATGCGCACATTGGCTGTAGCTGTTGAAGTTTAAAACTCCTAAGTATGCTAGAGAGCATCAGAAGTCAAGAGTTCAGTATCCAATAATTTTATAGCCCCACTAAATTACAGGTATACCAAATAAGTCCTGTAATTACTAGAAAGAGTATATTTTGCTCAATAGGAATTTTCATTAATGAATATGACCTGATATTGGTTTATGCAGTGTAAATCTAATTACTCCCTCTTGCCAACTAAATTGGTGTGAAGTTTTAGATAGAATTGGATAGTGTAAGTTCTTTTTGGACTATTACATTGAACCTTAAAATTAGTGGTTGGAGGTTAATGGTGTCGCATCATTACTTTAAGTGAGAGGCAACTTTTGAAGAGAATTATTGGTTTATGAAACGAGACATTTTTTTGTAGACATACCAAAAAGGAGATGCTGCGGTGGGAAATAATGATTAAGCATGCTTCCACTCTTTGTATTTAGAGCATCATTACATTGAGAAAGATGCAATGGAGTTGAAACCTCATAACAGGCTATGTAAAACCAAATGATCCCTGATTTCAGTTTTACACATGCTACAAAAAGCTATGATGGAGTGAGTAATATCAATTCTACAAATTTTGCTTTCCACATATCTCAAGAATGCTGAACATAAAATTCATGTCGACGGTTGGAATGTGGTGTCATTTATTGTGTCATTGTTTCAGAATCTAGAAGCATACATTTCTATGTTATTCCCATAAAAGTTGTTCCAAGATTGTGGAGAGGCTTGTATATAACTTTTTTGTTGCAATGATTGATTTTGCCAACATTAGTTTTTGAGCATTTTGCTTGAAATTAGGCATTTCATGCATGTGGACAATAAGCTGATGCATCAGGCATGCCAAAGATATTGGAGACAATCTCTCTCTCTCTCTCTCTCTCTCTGACCGGTTTGTTGTTTAGTTCATTATATAAGGTTGTTCCTTGTGCTCTTACACTAAAGTTGGTTTCTTGTATTGCCCAAGATTTTTGGCTTGTTCAAGAATAAAACAATATATTTTGTGTGCAAGAAAGAATAAAAAGGGTGCTTTCAAGATAGGCTTCTGCAATTTAGCAATTCTTTTGTTCTGCATATTGTACATGCACAATCAATCTAATTAATTGTGGGTGAACATAGAATCATGAATGGATTTTCTGGTGTACCATATGTTCCGCCTGATATTTCAAGAAGAGAATTTATTTCAAGGTTACGTGGGATATGATTTTTTGGTTGATACAAGTAAGCAGGTTATGGCAGATCTCATTTTATATTGAACAATGGTTTATCCATCTCCCCACAATGCTGTTGTCAAGAAATATGGTTGCTATGATTGGTGAGAAAATGAAGTTAGAGTTACCTTTTTGCCAATTTTGCAGTCATTGTTGTGCGATCCGAATCCAAATTCTCCAGCAAATTCTGAAGCTGCTCGGATGTTCAGTGAGAATAAGAGAGAATACAATCGTAGGGTAAGGGAGATTGTGGAGCAAAGCTGGACGGCCGATTAACCGTCTACTGCAAAACTGGTCAAAAATCTTTTGCAGGAATTTGGAAGTTTATTTTGACTACAAGTTGCCCCTTAGATTACTAGCTGGTGCGCACTTATGCATATTGAGATGCTTCTATTTCAGTCCTATTATGCTGCTCAGCCTATCTGTCCTGTACGACTGTTGCCGCATTATATCATGTAAATCGCAATGTTATGCAGACTGCTTTGGAATTGTAACGAATGTGTTGCTGGGAACAATTTTATTTAGCAATGTGCTTTGAAATACTGGTAACCATTTTGATTGCGTATCTAATAAAATTTGCTCCATGCCTGGTGGGGTTTTTTACTTTTTAAAAAAGGTAAATAAGAGATGCAGGGATGGACGGCCAGCACATAATTAATTATCTTTTAAGGTGTAATTGTAAGAGTATCTCATTGTTGTGAAAGGATCTCTTTGAGTGACTATTTGAAGGATGAATTTGCCAAAAATTTAAAGGTGTTCATTTATTCGATAATGTACTGTGGTATTTGTTAGCGCGCGTTGGCATGTTTAAAGTCTAAAATTTTACTTTTTTGAGTAAATAATGTGCTTAAAATTCAAAAAATATTTTTTTTAAAGCGAGCAAAACTGTATGTCGGCTGCATTGGCCTCAATGATATCCACCCTTGCTTGGGGGTGGGCGGGGGGATCATTTTGGACAATGATTTTGTTTTTTTAAAAATTCTCTCAAAATATTTTCTCCAAAATTTAATTCTCTCACAAAATGTTTTTAAAAAATTTTAATCAATTCAAATATCACATCAATGAAAACTCCATATAATTATATCTTTCAATTATTATTTTAATATTAATATATTTTTAATTATTATATCATTATAAAAATATGTAATGGTATAAAAATATGATGTGGTACCTATAATTAGATTAAAACTTACATGAAAGTATATTAACAGTAAATGTACTTTTTCTTCTAAGATATAATCAAATAAAACTTCATTATCAACATAACAATTCCAGTTTCAAAATATATTTTTTCAAAATACTTTTCTAAAATGCAAACAAACAATTTATTAAATTTGGGGTGGATATCCGTGATGTCCCTTGTGCGTACCTATCTCTATTTTCCAAGATTGGGAAGAATGAATTAAAAATCAGGTATGAAATTTTTTTGAAGTTATAGACAATACACACACAATATTGATATTGCACAAATCTGTCCCCAAATATGAAGGCCCAATTGCTTTGAGGTATTGTCTTGTTGGTAGAAATATAGTGGAGAATTTTGCTCTGAAAATGCACCTCGTAGTATGAGAGAGGTTAAATGATTTATAAACTATTCTAAGCTCTCAACTCTTTTTGATGTGGGAAGTCGAGTATCATCATACCCCCCAATCACAAGGCTTGGGACTAAGAAGAGGCACATGGTCGTCGTTCCCACAAATGGCATTAAATGATGTTGCACAAATCTATCCTCAAATATGAAGGTGCAATTGCTTCGAAATACTATCCCACCGGCACATATATGATGGGCAGTTTTGTCCTAAAAAGGCACTTTGAAATGTGGAAGAGAAAAAATAAGTTATAAACTATCTTAAGCCCTCAACTCCTTTCAATGTGGAACATTGCCCACTAGGTATCATCAAATGTATATACATATATATGGATTTATCTATAAAATTTAAATTACTTTTATTTTTATCTTATCAATTATTTTTATCTTTTTTGATATAGGTGATTATATCGAGCCTAGTACTTTTGACCTACAAGCCCAGTATTAACTCCCAAGCTCAAATCTTCATATGTGCCCAACTACAAAACCCAGGCAGAGTTTGTTGAGATTCTCGACTAGAAATCAATCCTCAATCCCACGGTCTCCACAATCATATGAGGTCAATCGATGATGCAAACTAAGTTATCTTCGGGCCACAATTGCATTAATTGCAGTGTGCCGTCAATGACTTTTGTATTTAATGTTGCTGAACTACTAGTCCATTTGCATTAATGACTTCATCAATCGATTACTGCTACATTAATTACGGCAAGGGTGCCTTTTATTTTCGGTTAGTCAAGAGCATGACTACGGCAAGGGTGCCTTTTATTTTCGGTCAGTCAAGAGCATGACTACTAGCCAATCCTAAAATGACTTCTAAAGCCCTTATGAAGAGAAAGGGCATTTCACTAAACATTAGGGAAAACGTGATCATTTCAAATCCATTGTCCCCCTTAATGATAGACGCTATAAATACTCTCATTTTAGACTAAAAGGTATGATTTTACTCACTTTTAAGCCCTCACCTTGGTGATTTACCTTCTGATCGAATTATTGTTGATTTAAGCATCGGAGAGCCATAGCTAAAGGCACACTCAACTAGCCTAAATGTGTTCACTGGCTACGGGATTTAACTCACCGCTTTGTTGTATTTTGGGCTGCTTAAACTATTTTTCTAGTCAATAAGCCCTACTTGCTAGCTCACCACAACTGCCTTATAGAAAATATTATCATCATTTGACTCCATCTATGTGATATTGAGTTTGCAGCTAAGAAAGTAGTGAACACTAGGAGTGCCACATCAAAAAGATAGAGTGATAGAAGATCTTACCATTGCCACCACCACTACCTCAATCTCAACAACTTTTGGAAGAGATAGGTCCAAGTTCACAACTAGACCATGTGGCGATGTTGACTATTCCATAGCTTATGTAGATAATATTTGATCAAATTTTCATCCAATTGTCAGCACAACTCTCTGCAACATTGCACAAGCATAATAACCAGTCTGTACCCACGACAAGTGTCATTCCCCATCCATCATAGCATGAAAATAGACCCTTTGGGAGGATTGAGCCCAATGTGAGGAAAGAAAATGAGAAGAGATGAGTCCTTGGACCAACTGACGTGAGTTCAATCCAAGATATTTTTCCCAAGAAAAAGCTCATCATTACCCCCAGAGGAGATAGCCGATTCTATTAATCACCTAACTTGACCTTATCAAACCCAACAGAGTGAAAGGGTCGAGCACCCCAGGCCTTAGCCCAAATGAAATTTGTCCCAAACAAATTACGAAGTCTAGGAAGAAGTTTCCTGTTAGGTTCAGCAATTGAACATGCGGCTGGAGGAAATTTCTAGGCAAAACCCAAAAAGAAACTTGCAACTTAACAATGCTACTCAACTACATTAGGAAAGCAAGTCATCATTCATTCAAGAAATAATTGAGAAGCATATCAATGCAAAAATCCTTACTGGCCTACCCAAATATGATGGTTCTAATGACTGAATGAGAACCTATTGCAGTTCGAGCATACGACGTAGCTCCGTGGGCATAATTATTATATTCATGCCAAGATACTAGTCACCATGTTTCAACGAATAACCTTTGAGTGGTTTGTTAAGTTAGAACTAGGCTTAATATTGTTCTAATGATCAGTTATGTGACAAGTTTTTGCATTAGTTTTCTAGTCGAAGAAACGCTAAACTCTTGCACACACATCTTTATATAGTCAAGTAGAATGATAGGGAATCCCTTAAAGATTTTTTTGCTCAATTCAACACCAAAGTGTTGAAAAGTGATAATCCCATAATTGAATTCCTGATTGATGTTCTCTTCCTTGGACTTAAGCATAAAGAGTGCGTTAATGCATTGTTAGGGAGAGACTAAGGATAATGGAAGAGTTGTTTGACCTAGTAGATCTATATATGACATAGGAGAATATGAACAAGATGGAATATGGAAACCATGAGTAAGAAAAGAAAAACAACAAAGGAAAAGATAAGAACGTCAAGCAATAGAAAAATGGCAACAGATGTCTTATTAAGAGATTCCACCACTATACTCCTCTCAACACACTAAGAAAGAAGGTTTTGTTTTCAATTCAGAATGATAACCTCTTGGAAAAATCTAAAAAGCTTAATGAAATGACTGTCATGAAGAACTCCAAAACTTACTAACATTTCCACAAATAGAAGTCCATGACACTGAGAATTGTTTCTAGCTATATGATGAGATAAAATGCCTTATCTAAAAAAGATATTTGAAAAAATAAGTTGACCAAAAGGGTAAAAGATTGAAGGGTAAACTAACTAAACTCCCTATAGAGAAAGGTCCAAAAGCCTAAGGAGAGATGACAAAGGAAAAAGAAAATAGAGGTTGAAAAACCAACACTTAGATGGGTGATAGACACAATAGTTGGAGGCCGACCAAAGGGATGGGGGAGAATGTACTCTAAGATCTTAAGGAAACATGTTTAGCAAAAATTGGAATCTATTAAAAATATGTCCACAAGCACAATCTATTAGGTCCCCACAAGTATCAAGCCCGTTACATTTCCAGACTCTGACCTCACTCATATCAAAAAGCAAGGAATAGATAGCAAGCTAGATTGCCCATTGTGGTTAATGTTAAAATCACCAACTTTAAGGTTTGAAAAATTTTAGTCGACAATGATAGTTCAGGAAATATCATTTTCTTGTCAAGCCTTCACAAGATAGACATAGGCTAACTAAAATTTGAGCAAATTAGTATCCCACTTTTGGGCTTCGCATTGCTAAAATATCCTAATTGGCTCCATAACACTGTCTATGTCTTTCAACACTACACCGCAAAGATGAATTTTGATGATCAAATTACTTAGTAGTCGATGTGCATTTCGTGAATAATGCAATAATTGGTAAACCCATCCTAAATGACTTCAAGGCCATCGTATCGACCTACCATATGAAAGCCAAGTTCCCTATTGGCACAGGAGTTAGACAGCTTTTATGTAATATCAAGGAAGCCTGGCATTGCAACACCATTTTGGTGGAAGCAAATGAACACAAAATTTGACCAAAATTGAAGCCCTCAAGGGACATTTTTGTAATGGAACCTGAGGAGAAACAAGCGACCAAGAAGACAAAATGTGAAGAAAACCAGGGTAGAGCTAGTAGAGGAATTTAAAATAATTGAGTTGAAACACAGGAATCCAAACAAAACCACTAGAATTGACACTCAATTAGGTAATAACATAGAATGCATGTTGGTTAATTTTCTCCAAAAAACTGTTGATGTTTTTATTTGAAAGGTAGCTGATCGCCAAGAAATCGACCCCTAGGTCAACATCCATTACATCAACATGGACCCTTTCTACAAACTAGTTAAGCACCAGAACCTTCACTACAAAAAGATGCCAGATTATCAAGGAAGAGATCAACAAACTCTCAGAGGCAGGATATATCATAGAAATTCAGTATCCTAGTTGGTTATGCAATGTAGTCCTTGTCCCCAAGAATGAGGGCAAATGGAGAATGCGTAATGATTTTACAAATTTGAATAAAACATTGTCTAAAGACCCTTATCCACTGCCTCAAATAAATTTATTAGTGGACTCGACTATATGTTTCGACCTATTGAGAATGATGGATGCCTTCCAATAATACTATCAAATTTTCATAACCCCTAAAGATAAGAACAATATTTCTTTTGTGGTCCTTAATAGTTTATATTGTTTCTTATTAATGCCATTCGGCCTTAAAAATATAGGGACAACTTACCAAAGGTTGGTAAACTTTATGTTAAAAAATAAGATAGGTTGAACGATAGAGGTCTATATGGACTACATGATCGTCAAATTTGAAAAGGAAACCAATCACTTAGTAAATCTCAATCATATATTTTTCATATTAAAAGCCTTTGGAATGAAACTAAATCTAAATAAATACACATTTGGGGTTAGAGGTGGTAAGTTCCTCAGATATATGGTTAGCTAGAGAGGTATTGAAGCACATTCGTAGAAGATTCAAGCAATCTAGGATATCTCACCATCCAAGATAGTTAAGGAAGTCTAAAGACTAGTCAAAAGAATCATAATCCTCGATCGATTCATCACCTGGCTTGCAGATAAAAGTTTACCATTTTTCAAAATCCTTAGGAATGCAAGAAAATTCTAGTTGATGGAGGAATGTGATTAGGCCCTGGTTGAGTTAAAGTAATACTTGTCTACCTTCCATTACTAGCCAAGCCATCCATTAAGGAGGTATTGCATTTATATCTTGTAGTCTTAATGATAGCAGTTAGTTCAATCCTTGTGTTAATCGATCAAAGCATACATCGACCAAAATACTATATTAGCTAAGCTTTGTAAGGTCCTAAATACAATTACAAGGAAATTGAGAAATTTATGTTCACTTTAACTATAGTAGGAAAGAAATTAAGACCTTACTTTTAGTCTGGCTCTATAGTTGTTTTGACAAATCAAGTACTCAAATAGGTTTTGTTAAAACCAAATACATCTAGCAGGTCAACTAAATGAGCTAATGAGTTAAGGAAATTCAACGTCAAGTTCCAGTCCCGAACAACCATCAAGGCCCAAGTATTGGCAAACTTTGTGGTTGAGCACATCAACCTCTCCATAGTAGGTGAGCAGTAGTCATCTTTTTGGTCTTTATATGTTGATGGATCATCCACCTTATCTAGAAAAGAAGCAAGAATCTCTTTACACTCCCCTTAAGTAGATGAGTATGACTTTGCTATCAAACTTGATTTCCTAATAACTAACAACAAGGTAGAATATGAGATGCTTATTGCTAGCATGAATAAAGCTATAGACAGTAGAATAAAATATCTTGTTGCCATCATAAATTCCCAAATAGTGGCTGAATAGTTTGACAGCAACTTTAAATCCAAAGATGTATTGATGATCAAATACCTAGTTGTCAAGAGGCTACAACAACAATTCAAAACGTTTACACTCAATCAAGTCCTCATGTTGGAAAATGAGAGGTAAGATGCACTATCCAAATTTGTCTACTCAACCAAAAGGACTAGAGAGAGAACCATTACATGTTTGGTCGTAGGAAAGCTTATAATAAAGAGACCCAACTAGGATCAACTAATGGAGATTGAGGATTCACTGCTAGTTGCCAAGATGACACCAAAGTACACTTAAGAGAAAGCAAGCTCTTAGAGAATAAGTCAAAAGCTAGAAGGTTGAAAGGTCAAGCAACAAAGTTTGCTCTCAATAAGTTCGGAGAACTATTCATGTGGTTTTTCTCTGGCCTACTGTTGAGATACTTAAGACTAGAAAAAGCACAAGAGGTACTAAAGGATATCTACTTAGGCATTTGAGGCAACCATTTAAGAGGTCGAGCATTAGCCCATAACGTTATCAAGCAAAGACAATTTTGGGCAACTTTGTTTAAAGATGCAGTCGACTTCGTGAGAAAATGCCCATCACACCAAGTACATGCCAACATTAGCCATTAGCTAGCCTTGACCTTAGTCCTAATCAATATCACATAGCCTTTAGAAATATAAGCAAAAAATAATAGCAATGGCACAATAGAGTCGACCCTACCTAAGCGCACATGCGGCAGAACCCTCAATTTAGCAGTCAACAATCCTACCAACAACAAATTTGTTCTTTAGTAAGCCTAGCCACCTTCATCTCCCCAAGCTCGACTAGTCCTAGTCCTCTTAGATAAATGTGTTATGCCAAGTTAGATTCTCATTATTGGGCATCTCAACCCACTTCCTCCATCACCCCTTGGAATATTAAAGCCCTCCCCCCCAACTGGGAGCTCGAACATAGAAAAATCCCTTTTCCACCCTTGACCATCGGAAGAAGAAGGAGTGACAAAAATTTTTCGATGAAGGTAGGCAGTGAAATAGTAAAACCTTGACTCCTCAAAACTTCCTGACTTTCAAGATATTGACAGATGAAAAAGATTATAAAAATTGATGAAAGATGGAGACTGATTGTGAATCATTATAAACTATAGAAGATGGAAAACTATTTGGCAATAGTTGGGTGATGCAAACTTGAAGATTTATAAGCCGGTCGACTATGGTTTGTGCGATTAGAAATCTAAGATCATACATCATGCATCCTCAAGTACAGCTATACACCTCTTTAGAGGTCTATTCATCCTATCTCTTGACCTCGACTTAATTAATTCAAAATCTAGGGAAGTGTGATACTTGTGTCTAATCGACTTTAAATGATCTTTGGTAATTCCTAACATGATGTCACTATATTAGATAGTTATAAACAATCTCCCCCTTGACATGGGAGGTCAACTAAGTTCTCCAGAAGGACCCATCTCATCAGCTTCAAGTCTAGGCTCACTAGAGGATCCCACCATATCTACTTCAAACTTAGATAGCTAGGCCTCTTCATAAACCTCAACCTCTCCCACAACCCTCTAGAGCTACTTGAACTACTAGAGCTATTACTAAAAGAACTTTAAGAGGATTCACTACTGTCAATCGAAGCCTGAGCAAATAAGGTCACCTTAAAATTAATTGCCTCATCTCTCTCCTCCTAAAAAGCCCTAGCCATACTATAGGCGAAAACACCAAAAAAATGAATGCACAAAAGGAAAAAAAGATGGAAAGAACTTATGAAGAGTACAAGAGAAATGGAAAACCCAATCGAAGTTGGTTGGAAAGAACTTACAGTAACCTTAGGAAACGATAACAATTTAACTTAAAGTTTTGGAGCTCAACCTCACAGCGGTGTGGTAAAAGTGGTAAATAGGCGGTCAAAAGGACTATTTATAGGCCGACCTGCAAGTATGTCAACTGGTTAAAATGATTGGATATTAGTTATTTATGGCGTGATGTTAATCATTATATTTAATTGCCCAAGGTAATCACTCGAAATGGCCTAGTAATTGTTGCCAATCAAAACTTTGGCCAAAATTCAAATTAATAGGTTAAGGGAAAACCTAAACAACTCAACTACTCCTTATTCCAATTTTTTGCATGCAATCAATTTAGACTGAAGAGTGGGAGGGACTTATGAGATGGGTGATTATATCAAGCTTAATACTTTTGACTCGTAAGCCCGATATTAACTCATAGGCCCAAACTTTCCTATGGGCCCCACCACAAAACTCAGGCTAAGTTTCACTAAGATTGTCGACCTCAAGTAAGGTTAGTCAACCAAAAACTGACCCTCAACCCCATGGTCTTCGCAATTGTAAATCCTCTTGACCGTACAAGGTTGATCAATGAAGCAAACCAAGTTATCTTTGGATCATGACTGCATTAATTGCAGCACTGACCGCCAATCACTTCCACATTTAATGCTACTGAACTACTATTTTGTCTGCATTAATGACTCCATCAGCTAGTTACCTTCGCATTAATTATAGCAAAAACACCTCTTATTTCCAATCAATCAAAAGCATGTCTACCAGCCAACCCTAAAATAACTTCTAAAGCCCCCATGAAAAGAAAAGGATTTCACTAGATAGTAGAGAAAACATGGTCATTTCAACCCCACCATCTCCCTCAGATGGCAAACACTATAAATATCATCATTTCAAATTGAAAGGCATGATTTTACACACTTTTAATTCCTCACTCTGTTCATTTGCCTTCTGATCAAATTATTGCAGACCTAAGCATCAAAGGCCCATAGCTTAGGGCACACTCGGCCAACCTAATGCATATTCACTAGTTGCAGGACTTGACACACCCCTTTGTTGTATTCTAGGTTGCTTAACTATCTTTTTGATCAATTGGCCCCACTCTGCTAGCTCATTAGAATTGCTTCGCAAAAAATATCATCATCGTTTTTTTATTTCTAATTATTTTCTTTTATTTATTTCAAATTAAATAATATCTAATATTTATAAAAGTATATAATATATATATTTTTTATTTGTACTTATATACATATATAGTATATACATATACATATATATAATTTTATCTGCAACATATATATGACATATAAAATTATTACAACATACATAATAGGGATTATTACAAAAACTACCTTGAGGTTTGGTATATTAACATAAACATTCCTTTTGGTTTGTGAAATTACAATCACATCCCTTGAAGCTTGTTGTCATCCAACAACTAAGTTCTGTCGTTAGTCAAACTAATGAATTTTGTTAACATCATCATTGAATTTTTATGAAATTTCAATTTTATCCTTTAGTTGACTACTCCAAGCTATTGACTTTTGTGGGGATCAAAATGCCCTTATGCTATTTGGCATGTGCTATGCATGTTTGGGTGTAATTGTAACATAATAAGCATAACAGGGGGTTAAAGTAACAAACTAGAATAAAATTTAATTTTGCCATTGGAAATAAAAAATTAGTAATTAATTAACGTAATTAACAAGATTAATGAATTAAATAATTGATTAGTTAAAGTAATAATCGTATTTTTTTTAAAAAAAATCAATTAATTAAAAATATAGTTTATTTTTGTTGCTATATAATTTTCAAGTTTAAAAGATAACATTAAATCCCTCCAAAAAATTTAAACATTTCATATAATCACCTATATATTTAGTTATCTGACATTTAAGATCTTCAATACTTCAAGAGCCCATAGGCTTATCCTCTAAAGAGCAAAATAAATAGTCCCAAAGCACAAAGCAATGCACCAAAATTACACCAAACCTATATTTACACCAAAATGCACAAAGTAATGCACCAAAATTACACCAAATAGGTACAATATTCTATTTTCCAAATTACATAACATATGTTAAAAGCAGCCAAATTAATCATTTCAATTCGCACAAAAAATAGTAGTTTGATTCTTCACATGATCTTGACAAAAATATTAGGTAGTTTAAATCTCATAACCAAGAACAATATTTAGTTTTCTACTGCCCCTCTGTCAGCAGCCCCATCACCAGTAGCCTCAACATTTTTAGCACCTCTATCACAGCCTTTAGTTTCATCAAAACCCCCAATTCCACTCATCCTACCAATAATTGATTCTACAAGTCCATCAACTATTGCATAAAATCCATCATCAAAAGCCAATTTATCAACAAACAAACCCCCATATCTTCTTCAACAATAACAGCAACAGCAGTAGAAGCTCCATCTTCAGCATTTCCAGTAGCTAAAGCTTGTGAACATAGAATTATAGAAGTTGACCTACCTCACATCTTTCTATTCTTCCTTACGTTGAACGTTTCAACTAGCAAGATATCCTCCTAAAATACAAAATACAAAACAAATTAAAGAGCTTGTAATTGCAAAATTTTTAATAAATGAATTACAGACAAATGTCATGATATTTTTAATTAGACTTCTTAATTTTTATATGAAATCTTTTGATTAAACAAGTGTCAATAAAGCAAAAAAGAAATGATTTTTACACATTATATAAGATTTTAAATAATATAAACCAAAAAAGATGAATAATTGGATGGAATAATAGTTTTACTATCCATTTCACAGAAATCCTAAGAAAATGTAGCCCAAAAACCCCAAAATTCCATGATCGGCGTTTCTTCTCTGTAGCAGCAAACAAGGTTTCTGGTGGGTTATCGATGCCTGGCACCTTTTCATGCAATGGACTGGAGCATAGCTGTCAAAAAAGAAAGAACCAGATGAGTTTGGTGTTTTTCTATGAGTGCACGCGAAGCACTTGACCTTTCTTTTCTTTGTTTTCTTTTTATTTACTTAGAGGGTATTACCGTCTTTTTATTTTTTAGATATTTTGAATTTTTTTTGAAAAATTGGAGAGTACAATAGTCTTTTAACAGTTTCCACTATGGTTGTTGGATTGCAGTTTTTGCAGAAGTTTTTGTAATTGTTCCTATATAATACAAATTCCACACCCCCACACCCCAAACCCCAACAGTTGCCACGGCAATCATGCAAACTTACCAGATTTAGTCAAATTCAGCAACTGGCTACCATCTATATATGTAAACAATTTCTTTTCTTTAAATTTTTTGTGGCTGCCAGTGATCGTTGACATCTTGGCCCAAAATGGCTCCCGATAGTAGATCTGGCAATGGGTAATTTATGGGCAATCCAGGGATGGGTAATTATGAATTGAATAAATTTATCCATTTTTTATTGAGTAAGAGGTAAGGCTCACGAATAACGGATAACCTGTGGGTACCAGTTAATTTTTTTTTAATATTTAAAGATAAATTAATGTTCAATTTGTAACTTACATGATATTACTCAAATATTAACTAAATAAAACTTTAAAAAAAGGCTACAAATTTCAAATATTAAATTGAACAAATACCTAAAGCATATTAATAATATTATAGTTTAAAAGTTAAAAACTTACATATTAAATATTCAAAATCTAAATTTAAAGTAGATCACATTCAAATATTCAAACTTAAATTTCATTACATGCCAAAAATTTTTGAATTGAAAGTATAAATATTAATTAACCATTGTTGTTCTTGTGGAAGAAGATTTTGCATCCATAGGAATATACACAACAAGTTGTTCATCACTTATAAAAGAATATATGCTCGATAACAAAGATTTAAAAAGAAATAGGTAATATTGCTAATAAAGTAAAAGACCTTAATCAACTTACCATCAACATCATAACCACACAACCAAATTCTAGCACAAATTACTTAGGTTTTATTTTAGGATATAATTTTTAATTTAATTTGTTACAAATATTTATATGTAAATATATATTATATATATAAATATTAATAAAAAAAATGAGTTGCCTGCAGGCACCCGCGGGTTGGCCTAAAAAGTGGCGGGTAAATTGGGTACGGGTAAAATTACCCATAATTTTTTTGGTTGGAGAAATAAGGCCAATTACTTGTATTTTTTGGGTACCCGCGGGTTTGGGTAAAAAATTGCCAAGTCTAGTAGGTAGCCATGAAAAATAGCTCCCGTGGCCAAGGTCATAATCACAATTTAAAAAATCGAATAAAATCGGCCGGTCGGACCATCAACTAATTGGCGAATCAGTCCGATCTTCTCAAAAAACTAAAAAACTAAAAAAAAACATCATATTTTGTTAAACCATTTAGATTGGCAAGTCGGACCGATGAACTGGACAAGTTTTTTCATTTAATTTTTAATAAAATTATATTTTTTTGTCCAAGTACAAAATTTGAAGGCTAAGATACACCACATAAGCTATCTAAAAGTAAAAAAAAAAAAACTTTACTTTAGAGTTTAGAGTTTAGAATTAACTCACACACTCTTAACTTTAAACTTTAGAATTGATATATTTAAATTGTTGTGATAATTTATAATATAAATTATGAAATTTGGATTGTTATAGTAGACAATATCATTTAAGCTTTGTATGTTTTATATTTTTGGCATTTTATTAATTTTTAAGTAATTATAATATATTAATTTTTAAATAATATATAATATAAATATATATTTCATAATTATGATGTTATGATTTTATTATGATTCAACCAATGGTTGAATGAACCGTGAACTGGTAAGTTTTTCAATGCAATGAACGATCCGATTTTTCAAACACTAGTTATAATCATGTTAGCTAATGGGAAGTGTGGGTAAGGGTAAGGTGTCAGAGTTGTGGTGGGGAAGTTACTTACATACATATGATATGTATATTATTTTATATATACACCATATATTATATTATATATTTTATATTTATTTTTTAAAAAAATTAATCACTAATAAATAAGGATATAATAATTTATTTATTTATAAATATATATATATATATATATATATCCAAATGCACCCATCTACACTAACGCACTAAGGAGTGCTTATTACATGATTTTCAAATATATGGAGAAGCCTTTTATATTTCTTTTTACAAGGAGATGATGTGCTTATTGCAATGATCAAAGGAGGTTTAAATGTAATTTTTCCTTCAAATCTAGAATAAATAGAAAGGCCTCTAATAAATAAGAAATACCCAAAAATTAGATTAATTCCCAAAATCAGATTTCAAGAGTCCTACACACTACAGATAATGAGTACAAAATTCATGCCCACAAAACTAATCACAATGATTTAAACTAATTAGCAACTAATCGACTTAACTTTTTCTATACATATGAGTGATTATTGTTTCCACTAACAGATGAATAATTAGAAATGTAAACTATTTACTAAAAACATTTTTAAACACAAAATAAACTAACCTAAGGAATTAATAAATAATAAGAATTCAAAAATTACCACCAAAAAGAAAAAAAATAATAAAATAAAAGATAAGAATTAGAAGTAGAAGCCAGATGGGCTATAATATGTTTTTTTTGATGGGCTATCATTATTATATCCACGATTCATCACCGGAGTTCCCAATTATGTGTACATACAAATTTCTGCCAATTGTCCTACTAAAAAAGCCTTATAATTTTGTCCCTTTCCCTTTTAGCCACATTCATAGAAAATCATTGTTTATGCTTTAGTAAACTATCTAAAATTATTAATAAGAATTTGGCGGGAGATAATGAATCCAATAAGGCTAATAATAATAATCATAATTACTATTTTAAATTCATAAATGTCTTAGTCTAATGTCAACTGTAAGAAAAATTTAATTTTAGGATTGTATAATACAAAAGAAAAAAAGAAAAAAAAATCTAACATAGTATGTAATTTAATTAAATCTTGCCTACTTTGCACCATCAAATTTGTGAGGAGCAATGACATGAACTTTAGATATTTGCATAAACACTTTTAGCTAGAACTTCCAATATAGTGTAATAAGTCATATTGCACGTTGTCTCGGTGTGTGCATAAGTATTTTTTATATCTAACATATTTTTTTATGCAAATTTATCATCCACTACAATAAAAATTAATTGGTATTTTACATAATAATAATTTTGTTTTTGTCATCACTATACAATTTAATGGTTCTTGAGAAAATTCTATGTCAACACACTATTAAATTGGAAAAATTAATATATAATAAAATTAAGATAATGAAATGCTTTATCTTTGCAGAGAACTTGGGGCTTTGGTCGAGCTCGAGTGCTGGGACTGAGAAACTAATTAGGAGACAGATGAAAGATGAAATACATTTTACAACTATGCCAATTTTTGTTTTTGAAACTAGAACACATCTATGGCATTAAGTACTAAACCACCGTTATAGTAATTGATAAAATTCATGATTGGGGAACTTTAGAACTGCAACATCCCCCTTTAAGGCCTTCTTGTACCGTTTTTGTCTCATATGGTGTCTGCATATAAATAAAAAATATCTCTAAAATTATATGAAAGAGATTTGCAAATAAAAGAGATCATAGAAGCCATCAGTCATAATCAAGTATTATATATTGCTATTGATAGCAAATAGAAAATACTTTTGCCGTAAAAGTATCGTGGAACTCTTTTACTTTAGAGAATCCAAGTTCCATCAAATGATACCATATGACTTCCATAAAACTTTTGTGTACTATTCAATGACAATTGCAAATAATTCTAACCTATGCGAAGTTAATTTTCTATACATCTATTTAACATGCACTATGAATCGTGAAAAAACTTAATTTTATGCACAAAAAATCAATAGAGAATTTAAGACTAAGGGAGAAATCATCGGCTAGTAGACTGATTTTTCTCTTTTCTAATTGATTATAAATAAATAAAAATTAAGTTAGCAGAAATACATGAACATGAATTACAAATTGTAAAAAAAAATTAATTAAAACTTGGTGTTGAAAAATTTTATACCTATCAATGAAAGAACAAAGAATTGCTGGATGATAGAGGAGGAAATTTTATGTTAGTTTGGGAGCATGAATAGATGGAAGTTTTGGATAATGGAGAGAGGAAGTGGGAAGAAATTTCTAATAGAGGGGATAGAGAGTGGAGTTATGGATAACAAGGAGATTATTTGTATGGATATTTTGATCAAATAACAAATTGGTATCACAGTGTGAGACACTTTTTCTTTTTACTAGAATAGTGCACGTGCGATGCACTTGTTAATTCTTTTTTCATTTGTTTGTTCTTTAAATTATTTTCTATTTATATCTGATTTAAATGCTTATCAAAGAGAAATAAAAATTAAAAAATAATTGTCATTTGAAGTTGTAAAAGATGTTGGGCATCTAACATAGTTTAAGAACAATCCAAGATAATATATTTCTTCTTCTACAGGATTTGCATAGTGTATGCAATCTATTGTATTGTTTGCTTCCTTCCATTCCAATATCTATATTGTTTCTCCCAAACATAGTATTTTAACAATATCTACATTGTTTGAACTCTCAATAAAATATGTTGAAGAATAATTCTTTTTTCAATTTTACTACCCCATGTTTTTCGTTTTAGGATGATGTCAATAATTCTTTAATGTAATTTAGATCTCAAATTTGATAGGTTATGGTGATAGTAATCAATCTTGTAGTTTTCAATTTTTTGTCATTATGTTGAAAAACCAACAAAAGAATTTTTTTCTCCAAAGCAATTGCTATAAGGTCTATAACAGAAGCTTGATCTCAATTTGTATAAATAGATAATAATTTACAAATATAAAAAATTTAAAATGTTTAAAATTTGATAATTATAAGGAATTGACAAAGATATACTCACATTAGTTTAAAACTTCAAGTTTAAATTGTATAAGTGCTTCAAGGATTATTTTTTGCATTGGTTAAACTTTGTATATATGTTAATAGCAAAAAGAAAACAAGTACCTCTTTGCAGTTATAAGAGTAATAATTAATAGAATAAACTATAAAATAAGATATAAACATGTTTATTATTCTCCAACAATTATTGCACTACTTGTAAGAGTTACTTGGATAGATCCATTCTAATGAATTGCATCATTGGATATTTTGCTTCCTTTTACTTTCTTTCTTTCTTTTTTTCTTTTTCTTTTTTTGAATATTTTAGGTTTCATTTTATAATAGGTCGTAATATTCATAATAATGTGTTATTCTATATTTATTATCTCAACTTACATCGACAATGATATCTCATTCCACTTATATTATTATTATTATTATTATTATTATTATTATTATTATTATTATTATTACTACTACTACTACTACTACTACTACTACTATTATTATTATTATTTCTTTATCCCAAAATTACATCAACTTGATAAGTATTTGGAGAATTATAAATTAAATTAGCCTAACTTCATATTTTTAAAGATACAGAGTTGAAACTATTCATTAAAGGTAATCGTTTAACCCTTTGTAGACTTTTACATATGAATTTATCTCCATAAATTTTATAAGTTTTCTCATAATTGCTTCTAATAAATCTGATTTTTTTTTAATATTTTCTACTCTCAAGTCCATTTATTATTGTGGTAAAATACAACTGAGACTTATCATGCTAATTTTTGTTTGAAATTAACCTTGAAAGATCATGATACACCATGTCTTATGTTCGAAAAGTATAACTCCACCAGTGTAGATACAAGCTCTTTATTTAATTTCACATCAAATGAAGTAAACGAGATATGCAGTTCAAGACTCAAATATTTTTTTGAAAGATCATAACCTCTTCTGATAAAAAAAAAAAAAAAATTATGCAATTCATGTGATATTTAAACTGAAACAAATATAATTTTTTCCATTGCAACAATGAAATGTGTGAGTTTCTTTTAAATCTTATTACATCACAGTGGATGTAATTAAGTATCTCACTCAATTCATGAGTCTTCAAGCATATAGGATCACAAATTCTCAAACCTAATAAAAAAAATGAGATTAAAATTTCAAATTTTAACATATGACAATATTTGTCCACATATATGATATTTATTGAAAATTATAGAGTACATATTGAAAATTACTAACATTTTGATTGATGGGAAATCATTTATGAACTAACTCCTTTTCATTTAAAGCTGTATTGAAAAAGATGTGTTGGCTTATTATTTTTATGTTTTATCTATGTATTTATGTCTTTCTATAGCACTCAGTATGGAAGTTTCCTCTTCATCCCTTCTTGTTTTTATTGTCCAATAAAAATGCTATGATTATACTAATAGAAAATTATGTCCGTGTACCTAAAATATAGGTGAAATTTTTTAAATTGTTAAGTACAATGATGTTTTCAATATATATCAGAATCTTTAATACTAAAGCAACTAATTATGAAGTTGATTTAAGATAGAAATTTATCAATTTATTACCCTTTTAAGAAGCCTTTGTGGAAAAATGGAACAACAAAAACTTGTAAATTCAATAATTACTAAAATAAAATATATCTTAAAGAATATAATATTTAAAAAACATGATTTATATGTGTCTTTTAAATTATAGCGACTACTAGTAGTTGGCTATTGAATTCTTTCATTTTTTGATGATATTTGAAGAAATTTTTATTTTTAATTTATTTATATCATTCTCAATGAATTAAGTTTGTGCTAGTTGTTATTCCATAATTTAATTTAATTTCTATTTTTATTTTTGTTAATTAAATAGTTCTTTTGATTTTTTAAATAATAAATTTCAATTGTTATTTTATGAAATAAAACTTAAAATATGATTCAAATTATTTGAAGTGATTTATAAATTGGTTTCCTCTAAATTTAGGTAAATAAATAAAACTTATATTACTTACTTAATCTTAGATTTTTAATGGACCATTGGTTTTTAATCTAAAATTAAAAAAAAAACTTTCTTATGCATTCGATTTATTTGTAATGATTTTGTTCTCACCTTCATCTCTTCTTAGTTATACCAAAAATAGAGAAAGTTAAATTTTAGTCAATTTTAAATATTTAAATATTATTGTGTAAAATAAAAATATTATATTATCTTTATAATATTTTTTTGTTAAAAAATTGTGAAAATTGTTTCTTTAAAAATTTGCTAGTTCATAAATCGATAAGAGTTGGCTATTAATATAATATATATACTAAACTTGCTAAATAAAATTTATTGTTTGAAATAAATATTTATATTTTTTTATGAATTATTTATTATTTAGCACTATAAGAAATTAGAATTTTTACATTTAGATACTATGTATTTAATGAGATATATATTTCCCACCTATCGGGTATATATTTTGTAAGACATGGATGTAGACATATGGGTTAATGTGATATGTTATCCAGTGAAATTCATTTATATTCTATTTTATATATTGGTAGAAATAATTTTTATAATGCTATTTTATATTGTGATTAAAATCGAATATTTTTTAAGCTCAATAGCTTGAATTATATAACTATCAATCCAACAATAAATATTTTTTTGAAAAAATTCAAATTTTAGTTTAATGCTACATGGAAATGGATCGAGGTTCTTTTCAGTAGACTGCAATGTGTCTGTTCATTTTTCTTTTAGGATTCATTTTCAAATCTTTGTCTTGATGAGTTCAGATTCATTAATATTTTTCTACTCTTCTTGGTGGGCTTGATTTAACTTTGGGCTCTTGGCCCTTCTACTTATTTTATTAATTTAAGTTATTGGGTCACTTTTAATTAATTTACTAAATTGCCCATATAGTCAATTTTATCTATATCATAATTAAATATAACCAAGTTCAAGTCAATTATATAATTCGTGAATTATACTTGTTATATTGTTGATGTATACTTTAACAATGTTTATCATATGATTAGTTAAGTCACCCGAAACCTGGTTTTGACAAGGTATTCCTCATCCTAAGTCACACTCCAAATAAAAAAATTTAGTTTGATCCTTCAAGAGATTATATGATAAGAATAATTTTATATATATATATATATATATATCTATCCTACTACCTTTTAACAATAATTATTAAAAATTAGTAATGTCATATCATTATTTTAATTGAAAAATAATTTAGTTGAAAAGACTATTTAAGGCAATAAAATTTTAGTTGAATCTTTTTACAGGTTCTAATGGTGCTATCAAGTATGTATTCCTTTTTCTTTTGACCCACCTATTGTCTCTTAACTTAAATAAGTAAGGTCAAGATATTTTCTCGAATTTGTGACACAACATTAAAGCATATCTTGCTATTAGTTTTCAAGAAAATAAAATATGCACATTATTACATGCAAGAATTAATCAAAATATATTTCAGAATTACCTATGAATTAAATAAATAGTTGAAAAGATAAAAAAAATTAAATAAACTTAGTTTATTCTTTTTTTATTACCATATTAAATATAATATTACATATGAGTTTGACACCTATTTTCATATATAATAAATATTTTTTTTAACTTTTGAGGATGAACCTATATTTGTGATATGGGATAACCTAGTAGACCTAATAAGCCCAACATCAAGTGAGATAGCCTAGGAGGCCCAACATCAAATCTGTTTGGTCGACCAATATCGACCTCACTTGGCAGGGTTCACGATCGACCCATATTGACATCAGGACCACTCCAAATGTTCTAATAGTCAGGTCTAGTTGACATGTATCGACCTAAAAACCCACTCCGGCATTGACTCAGATCTCCGCCACATTTATAAGTGTGACAAGTAGCATGCCTCCGTAATAATGACACGTGATAATCGGTACAGTTGTTGCCGCCAACCCTGCCACCACCTTTGGCAGAGAGGCATCTCCAAAGATACTGTTCATCTAAGAAAATAGGAGATTTAGTCACTTGGAACAGTACCGGGATCTAGACATGAAATAACCATCAACCCCTTGGCAAAAATAAAAGTCAGTACTCCTAATAAGGGCACCATGGTCAAATCATGCCTAGAGAAGGCTATAAATACTTCAGACTCAACCACGCTCAAGGTAATGCCCAATATGCTATAAGTTTTATACACTTTCTGCATTCTGTTCGATCTCCATATCTTGACCAAAACTAACTTGAGTGGCGGAGTGCCTTAGCCAAAGACACATAGGCTAGTTTAACGTATGTTGTGGTTGTAGATCTCAGACCGCAAGAGATATATAGCTTTGAGTACTCGACCTCCCTGATCGAATTTATCCCAAACACTACCCTTTCACTATAAGCGACTTTCAGTAGCATCAATTTTGATATCGTCTGTGGGAAACTATTGTGATTGCAGAGAGAAAAATGGTAAACACATGCAGAGCAGTATTCGAAAGGGAAGAGAACAGGAGATCCACTTCTCCACCTCTCCCTAACCCCCAGCAAGATACACACGCTCCGGGCACCAGTGCCCCTCAGAAGCAGGTGGTGACGCTCACTATGCCTCAGTTGATGCAGTTGATAAGTGAGTAGAGTTTAGCTCAAATATTAGCCTAGCTATCTGTCGCTTTGAACAGGCGTACTACAATGCCCGCTTTCACCGCCAGTGCAACTCCGCAGCCACCCCCACCAGGCGTGAGATCAGTCCCAGATGCCCGCAAGAAGAGAGGAGATGGCTAAAAATATGGGAAGAGGTAGCGAACTCGATAAATCACGCCAGACCTAATCAAGCCATGCAGTGTGATAGGATTTAACGCTCTAGGCATGACTACTGCAAAGAAAAAAGAGAGTATATAGACTTTACGCATCGGCCCATTCGAGCCCCGCAGCGCAATAGGTCCAAGCGTTTTAGACTAGGCCTTGACTGGAATGCCACCCAGGCGGATTGGGACGAATGGGAAGAAGTAACCTATCAAGTCCAGTAGCTGAATAGATGCCTTAACAAGATTTTGAGGAGAAATACCGACAGAGCACCAAACTTGGAGGCTCCTCAAAGATCTCATCGGGAGAGAGGGTCCCCATTCATTCAGGATATGATCAACGAGTGCATTATCGTGGATGCCAAAGTCCTAACCTGTCTGTCGAGGTACGATGGCTCTACTGTCCCCAATGAGCATCTCATGCAATTTGAGCACATGATGCAGCTGCATGGACACAATGAATACATCCATGCCAAGATGTTGGCGACCACTTTCTAAGGCATCGCACTAGACTGGTTCGTGAAGCTTGAACCATCATCGATTTACTTCTATGACCAACTGTGCGACAAATTCTTGCACTAGTTTACCCGCAGAAGAAAGGTGAAGCTCCCCCATACCTACCTCCATACCGTCAATCAAGGCTAAAAGGAGTTCCTCCATGATTTCTTTACTAGATTTAACACGGAGGTCCTGAAAATAAATAACCCTAGGATTGAGTTCTTAATCGACGTATTATTCCTGAGGCTCAGGCACAAAGAATGTGCCAATGCATTGGTGCGAGAATGACCCAGGTTGATGGAGGAACTACTAGACCTGGCAGAAAGGTATTTGACATAGGAAGAAATAAACAAGTTCAAGTTCGGATCCTCCAAAGTCAAGAAGAAAAAGAAAGAGAGAGATGACCAGAAATATAAGGAGCAATGTTGATCTTTGATCAAGCGTTTTCATGACTATAAACTATTGAACATCCCGAGGAAGGAAGTTCTTTATGCCATCCAGCATGATAACCTCCTTAAAAAGCTTAGAAAGTTGACGGAGACTGAAGCCATGAAGAAATCAAAAAAATACTTCCACTTTCACAAACAGAAGGTGCATGACATGGATGAGTACTTCAATCTCCAAGGCGAGATCGAAAGGTTGATTAGGCAGGGTCACCTCAAAAAATACATAGACGTAGACGCTCAGAATGAAGGGGGAAAAACTAATTAAACTCCTTGAAGAGAAAGATCGGTCAGCCCCAGGAGAGAAAATAAAGTAAAAAAGCCTGCCTAGGAAGATTGCCCACCCATCAGAGGGGTGATTGACATGATTGCAAGATGACCTACTAGGTAGGACTCTAAGTCCGCTTAGAGACAAACACATAGGAGGCTCGAGTCCAATAAAGCTTTGCCTGTTGGGATAAATTTTCACCTCATGATGAGCATAAAACCTATTTCATTTACCGATACCAACCTGGCCCACCTCAAGGGCAGGAATGTTGATCACAAGATAGATTGCCCAATGATCGTCTCCGTAGAAATTACAAACTTTGAGGTGCGTAAGGTTTTGATCTACAACAGCAGCTCGACGAATGTCATCTTCTTATCTACCCTAAAGAGGATGAACATGGGTAAGTTGAAGTTTGAGCCTGTGTGCACGCCGCTGGTCAAATTTGGGGGGTCGGAGATCATACCAGAGGCATCGATCGACTTGTTCATATCTTTTGGAGAGGCTCCTCTGAGAAGAATATTAATGTTGAATTACCTTGTGGTTGACACCTCATTTTCCTATAATGTCACCATTAGCTGACCTTCCCTCAATGACTTTCTTGCCATTGTGTTCACTTATCATTTGAAAGTTAAGTTTCCAACCCCAGTGAGAATGGGTGAGCTTTTGTGTAACCTAAAGGAGGCATGGAGATGTTAGAACATCTTAGCCTAGCTAATCAAGCAAAAAACTCGACCGCAGCTGAAGACTTCGAGGGATGCCTCTGTAGCAAAACCCAAAGAAAATCAGGTCAACAATAAGCAAAAGCTGGAAGACACCAAAGTGGAGCCTGTCAGGGAGTTAAAGACCATTGAGCTCGAATAGGGTAACCCTAAAAAGATAACTCATATTGAAACAAACTTGGGCCCCCACTTAGAGTGTCTCATGGTCGATTTTTTGAGGAAAAATATCGACGTCTTTGCTTGGAAGACATCTGACCTACAAGGGATCAACCCCAATATCATTGTGCACTACCTCAAGACTACCGCCTCATTCAAGTCGGTCAGATAAAAGATAAAAACGTTCAACACTGAGAGGACCCAAATCATTGAAGAAAAGGTTAGAAAACTCTTAGATGCAAGGTATATTATAGAAATTCAGTATCCCTCTTGGTTTTGTAATGTTGTCCTAGTCACAAAAATTAAGGGACAGCGGCGGATGTGTAATGATTTTACTGGTTTGAATAAAACATACCCTAAGGATCCTTACCTCTTGCCTCGGATAAATTTACTAGTTGATTCAAATGTTGGGTGTGAATTGTTAAGTATGATGGATGCATTTCAAGGCTATCATCAGATCTTCATGGCACCCGAGGATAGGGATAAAATATTTTTTATTGTTCCTAATAGGTTATATTACTTCCTTGTCATGCCATTCGGTTTGAAAAATACCGGGGCAACTTATCAGCAGTTAGTCAACTTCATGTTCAAAGATGAGATTGGAAAATTAATGGAAGTTTACGTCGATGACTTGATAGTCAAGACAGAAAACACCCAAGACCATTTGCTCGACCTCAGTCATACTTTTAGGATATTGAAGGTGTTTGGATTGAAGCTGAACCCAAATAAATGCACATTTCAGGTCAGAGAAGGAAAAGTTTTGGGCTATATGGTTAGCCAAAGAGGCATTGAGGCGAATCCACAGAAAATTCAAGCAGTCTTAGATGTCACCTCTCCGAGAATGGTTCGGGATGTTTAGACGCTGGTGGAGAGAATTGTAGCTCTAGGAAGGTTCATCACGAGATTAGTCGACAAAAGCCTTTCTTTTTTTAAAATTCTCAAGAATGCTAGAAAGATGAGTTTTTGATGGACAAAACAGTACGATCGAGCGCTAATTGAGTTGAAGCATTATTTAGCCTCACCCTCGATATTGGCAAAACTCAAACTGGGAGAAGTACTTTAGATATATTTGACAATCTTGGAGTGTCAATTAGTTCAGTACTGGTATCGACCTAGGATGGCAATCATCGACCAGTCTACTATTGCAATAAGTCACTCCAAAAGCCATAACATAATTATTTGGAGATTGAGAAATTTGCGTTAGCCTTAGTGACCGCTGCTCGAAAGCTAAGACCGTACTTTCAGTCTCACTTTATCATAGTACTAACAAACCAATCATTGAAGCAAGTGTTGGCGAAGCCAGATACATCATGCAGATTGATCAAGTGGGCAATCAAGCTTGGGGAGTTTGACATCAATTTTCAACCTCAAACGGCCATCAAAGCACAGGTACTTGCTAACTTCATTATAGAGCGAGTCGACTTGCCCAAGAAGATTACCCCAGCCCCTCTTATTTGGACTTTGCACGTCAATGGGTCATCGACCACATCTGAAGCTGGAATTGGGGTCACTCTTTACTCCCCAGATGCTAAGGAGTATAATTTTGCAATCAAACTGGATTATACAATCATAAACAACGAGATTGAGTATGAGGCCCTATTAGCAGAAATGAGAATGGCGCTTGAGCGTGGGGTCAAACACTTGGTTGTGATTATGGACTCCTAGTTAGTGGTGGAGCAGGTCAAGGGAAATTTTGAAGCCAAAGAATAATCGATGACTCGATACTTGGCCAAGGTAAAGAGGTTGTGACAATCATTCAAAAGATTTACTCTCAACTAGGTCCCTCAATATGAGAATGAACGGGCAAACGCCCTCTCCAAGTTTTCCAGCTATATTAGAGGAACAACAGACAAGAAAATTACATTTTTAGTCTCGAATAGGCCCTTAATTGCACTCTCTAATGAGAACCTGATAACAACTATTGAGGAGACGACCATTTCTTGATAGACCCCAATAAAATTGTATCTCAGCCAAGGCACTGTCCTTGGCAACAAGAATAAGGCTTGGCACCTTTGAGGTCAAGCCTCCAAATTTGCCCTCGATGAGCACAGTTAGTTATACAAAAGATTCTTCACCACCCCCCTTGGGATGCTTGGATCAGGATCAAGTGTTGGAAGTATTACAGGATGTTCATGCAGGCATGTGTAGCGACCATTCTGGAGGAAGGTCCCTTACCCACAAAATAATCAGATATGGGCATTTTTGGCCAACATTGTTGAAAGATTTAGTAGATTTCACACACAAATGTGCATCATGCCAAGTTCATTCCAACTTACCATACTAGCCAATCGCGCCGATGGTTAATGTCCAGATTTCCTGGCTGTTTGATCAGTGGGGAATCGATATAGTGGGTGCTTTGCTAAAATCAACAAGGCAGCAAAAATTTATAATTGTAGCAATTGAATATTTCATCAAGTGGGTTGAAGCTAAGACTGTCCTTAAGATAACGAACGCGGCCATAAAACGTTTTATATGGAAACATATCATTTGCCATTTTGGCCTGCCTAAGGTACTTATTTCAGATAATGACACTTAGTTCCAGAGTAAGAGTACAAGAGGTTGGTGTGAGGCTTTGGGGATTGCACAACATTTTATGTTGATGGGTAATCCTCAGTCGAACGGTTAGATCGAGATGACCAACTGGACTGTCCTCAACCAATTGAAGGCCAGAATTCAGGACATCCTGGTAAACTGGGCAGATGACCTGCCTAATGTGCTATGGGCTTACAGGATAACTTCTCGAATAGTCATCAGTCGTACCCCTTACAACCTAATTTATGGGTCATAAGCAGTCATACCTTTAGAATTGATCCAACATATTACTCGGGTCATCCACTTCCACCCATTAAGAAACTTGTCAGAGAGAAAGCTGGATCTTAAAACTATTGATGAGCGTCGATAGGAGGCTTACAATACTATGCAGTGCTACAGATTGAAGATGACCCAGAATTATAATAAAAGAATCAGAGAGCATCGTTTCAACATAAGAGATCTTGTCCTTAAGAAGGTGGAGGTCTCCAAGAACATGGGCAAGCTTGAACTAAAGTGGGAAGGGCCATACTCCATTATCAAAGTAGCAAAGTACAATGCTTACAGGCTGGCCAACATGCAAGGAGAGAAACTCCCCCGCTCGTGGAATGCCATCAATCTCAAGAAGTTTTATATTTAAAATTATATGGTACTTATCCTTGTAGCCCTTTGGCTTGAATAAAATTGCAATTTTATTGGCTTGATTGTTATCTTTAATAATTCTAGTCGACCCCCTAGTCGACGACTAAGTAGCCCCTTACTGCCACCTAAATAGCTCCTAGCCGTCTAAATTTTTAGTCGACCCCATAGTTGATGACTAAGCAGCCCCTTGCTGCCACTTAAATGGTCCCTAGCCACCCAAATTTCTAGTTGACCCCATAGTTGACGACTGAGTAGTCCTTTGCTGCCACCTAAACAGCCTCTAGCCGCCCAAGTCTCTAGTCATTGCCGTCGTTGACCTCTACACTGATGAATGAGTTTTTCTAGTCAACCATCCAATTTTTGTCAACCCCATAGTTGGCAAAGGATACAACTCCTTTTTAATGGGCAATTAACTCCAAGGGTCGAACAAATAGTTGATCAAGAATATGAAGCAATTGACGACACAGTCGTGTAACATAATTACTACGCGACAGGCAATCAAATATTTTCCAAATTATCACAACAAAAATCAAAAACTATGTATGACATAATAGGATAGAAATGAAAGGGAAAATATGCCTTTATTTATAATTCTCTGGTAGGTTACCAAAAAAATAAATAAATAAAGACAGAAAAAGCTGGTTCAATCTTAGCCTGGCTCCTCTTGCCTACCTTTAGCCCAATCTAACTCCAATTCGAGCGCCATGCAAGCGAGCGAAGAGATTACATGCGAAGGTTCGGAAGGTCCTGGGAGGTCGCCCATAAAGTTAGTTGACTGCAGTATGTACTGCGCTAGGTCAACCTCTTAATCTTTCATTTAGGCTATAAGGTCTTCTGCGAACGCGAACTCAGTAGATATTTGCTCTAGCCTGGCATCGACCTCTGTCTTCTTCTTTTGTGCCTCAGACAGTGGCGTATCGAGTGCCGCAGCGATAGGTCCACCCTTTAGGGCCTGCTCGACACCGCCTTTCTCTAGCTCAAGATAAGGCTCTAGTCTCTCGTTCAGCATGAGGCTCATGTAGCTACTATCCTCAGCTCGAAAAGTATAACCCAAGTGCTCGAGCTGTTTGATAGCCCTGTGATGTGCTTCACAAGCATCGTCAAGTGATGCAACCGTGCTAGCATCTTAAACGATGGTGCTTACCATGAACTACTCAACAGCCTTGCACCGCACCATGGGCAGATGTCTGAGAAAGGCCTCTTTGGCTTGGTGGTCATCTCTGAATGACCTCGAGCCTGACCAGAACTGAAGCTCACCTATTGATCAAGTTGAGCTTTTTTTATAATATTATCCATTTGGCTCCAGTCCTTGATAGCTTGGACTAATTGTTGATCCTTTTAGTCGAGCTGTTGTTGGAGGTCAGCTACCTTTTTGTTCAATTGTTCGACCTGAAGCTGGGAGGACTCGAGCTGTACCTTCAGTATTTTCATCTCTCCTCCCACCTCTAACTTCTCCTTGGCAGCCAGTGCCATCTCGAATCGCTGGTACATGTTGTAGCCCAACTGTCCTATCTAAAACACAACAATGTTATTTTCAAACCAATGTGTGCATAAGAGGAAAATTTTGGTCTAGCCTATCGATCTCATACTTACCACATTACAGTAGTAGGACATCGCCTTCATTGTCCTGAGCTAACTGAGGTTCATCAACTTCCGCCTGTCATTCACAAAATGCCTTGAGGTCATCCACTTCAGAGCCTTGACACCCATCGGCCCTCCTTGAATGATAGAGGTCAAGTTGGTTACCTCATAGTCTCAATCGATGATGAATTACGGAGGAGAAGTAGAGAAAGTCAGAACAACAGATCGTTACCTAGTTTGCCAAATAGGTCATAACCTGTTATAGCCTTCTATTTACCCTTACCTTTAGCAGCCTTCTTTGGTATTGAACCTCTCTGTTCGACCATTTGCCTCCTGCCAGACCTACAGGGTTGCTGTGTTTGGGAACCGCCCAATGAACAGATTATGTTTTAAGAGCCTGTTCAATTTGTGGTGGGGGCAGTACAAACATCGACCTCATTGAACCTGCCTGCTCAGCAGCATCTTCTCATCGAGCAGCAGTAGCTTGACAACGTGCCTCAGCTCTCAATGCTTGGACCTGGGATTTGTTGTGGTTACAGACCATTATTTTTGTCGCAATCTGTACGGGCAAACAAATTAAGCAAACATCATAATCGAGTAGAAAGATAGTGTTCAATCAAAATAGTTGACAAAAAGTTTCTACTTAGTCGATCACCCATAGGCAAGTCAAGTTGGGTAGGTGATAGGCCAGCCAGAACCAAACACCTCTCGTTTGTCAAAAGTAAGGCCTCCATTTGCCCAAATTCGACTAAATCTCAGATGAACATGTTAGGCTAGCTAGGTGTTTGATTTTCCGGCATCTTTATAGGCCCTCTACACCAGCCCCTTGGAATGGTAAGAACCCCTAACCTCTGAACATAAAAGAAGTGTTTTTTCCACTCCTGCCTGTAAGAAGAGGCGAGGAATACCAAAAATTTTTACCGAGGTCGAGCAGTCAGGTAATAGAATCCAGACTCTTCGCTGCTGCCCAACTTTTGGGACATGGGTAGGTGGAATAAATTTAAGAAATTAGCAAAGGACGCAGGCTGATTGTATAGGTGCATTAGCGTGGCAAAACTGTATAGTATGGCAAAATAGTTTGGGAGTAATTGGGTGATGCAAACTTCTAGTCCTAGGAAGAGGTCGACTATAGGTTGGGCGAGCGAAAATCTAAGGCTGCATTTTAACCCCTTCTCAAATAGAGTTATAAACCTCTGGGAAAATCGATGCATCCTACCTTGGGTCCCTGGCGCTACCAGTTCATACTCATTAGGAATGTGGTACGCTGTCCTAATATGAACTAAGTCTACAGTAGTTATTTTGGAGGCTATTTTGGTGTAATGGTCGGGGGTAAATAATCAATCGCGGGTTACAGACATATCACTAGGGCCAACTTTCCCCTCCAAAATAACCCTAACATCGCTCAAGCTACTGGCACTACTCGAGCTAGAGCTTTCACTCATGGATGAACTCGATTCACTCCCACAAGATGACTCAGATATACTCTCTACCCCAGTCTCCCCCTCACGGGCCATACTCTCTTACCTAGTGTTATCAGAATCTTGATTGGTAGACATGCTTCTATAAATGAAAGGTAGAAAAGAACAAGAACAGCAAAGGCACTTACAATGAAAATCTCAAAAAGGCAAAGTGCACGAGAGCTTGAAGGGCTTCAAAGATAGTAATTCGATCAGAAGTTTAGACAGTAAAAGTATAAATGGAGTTAGTTATCCTTCTATTTATAGGCTTTTGTGCATGGGAATCCGAGTAACTGTTATGATGACAGCCTGTCCCCAGTGCGCTTCGTATTCTGTACACTAATAGCCGCATTAAATATAGAGAAACCGCCTCAAACCCTGGTTGGCAGTTTAAAAACTCAAGTGAAGGATTCAAAGATCCTGGTTGAGCATGGTAACCACCATAATTAAATGTAAACTCCCTGCTTCTTCTCGTCAACAAGCTCGATTAGGATCATGAGTTGAGGGGACTCATGATATGGGATAACTTAGTAGGCCCAACGACCTAACATCAAGTGAGATAGCCTAGGAGGCCCAACATCAAGTTTATTTGGTCGATCAATTTCGACCTCACTCGACTGGGTCCGCAGTTGACCTGCATTGACCTCAGGACCACTCTAGATGTTCTAACAGTCAAGTCTGGTTGACATGTATTGACCTTAAGACCCACTCCAGTGTTAACTCAGATCTTTACCGTATTTATTAGTGTGATAGGTAGTATGCCTTCACATTAATAACGCGTGAAAATCGGTATAGTCACTGCCACTAACCCTGCCACCAACTCTGCCAACCCTGCCACCACCTTTGGCAGAGAGGTGCCTCCAGAGGTACTGTTCATGCAAAAAAATAGGAGATTTAGCCACTTATAATAGAACTAGGATCTGGATATGGAATGACCATCAACCCCCTGGCAAAGATAAAAGTCAGTACACCTGATAAGGGCATCATGGTCAAATCACGCATGGAGAAGGCTGTACGTACTTCAGACTCAACCACGCTCAAGGTAATACCCAATACGCTATAAGCTTTATACACTTTCTATATTCTATTTGATCTCCAAATCTCAATCAGAACTAACTTGAGCATCGGAGTGCCTTAGCCAGGAACACCTTGGTTAGTTTAACATGTGCTGTGTTTGCAGATTTTAGACCGTGAGAGATATACAGCTTTGAGTACTCGACCTCCCTAGTCGAATTTATTCCAAACACTACCCTTTCACTATAAGCGACTTTCAGCCGCATCAATTTGTATGAATGTATTTATGAAATATCGTTCTTTTTTCTCATCAATTAAACATGTAATTGTAGGACTTAATCTATTATTTTTCATTATGTTAAATTTATTATTACATTTAATGTAACACCCCTAGAGATTTTATGATTGGTGGAAATTTTCTTAATAATTAATTATTATTTTTTAAAAACATTTTAGGGTCGATACAAAATAGATAAGACTTGATTGGACCACATTTAATTGTTCTGGGGGTCTGCATGAAATTACTTTTGGTTAACTAGATGGAATTAAGGCACCAACTTAGTCTGGGGGCTAAATTGAAGATTATCAATATTTTGGGGGACTCAATTGAAGTCTGGAGCAAAGTTTTAGGGGTCAAATTCTAATATTGAAAAATATATGTATACATACCAAGATTATCCCCAGCTTTCTTCACTTTTTCACCCACAACCTCAACTTCTTCACCTCAGTGATTTCTCTAGTAATGCCCCAAAAAGTAAACTAAACCTTTCATTCCTTTCCTTACCTTCTTAGGACCTCGTTGATACCACATGTATTCAATTCTAATCAGTAGACCACCAAATAATTGAGACAGAAAGACAAGCTTCAACAACGAGTAGTAGGTCCTATGAAGTAACAATAGAAACTAAGTTCTGGGTGGACATTCTTATAGGGCTTGACTTGGGGAACATTAGAGTGTTAGGTTTGAAGTTTGGGCCATTGTGGATGATGGTATTGAAGGAAATCGACGTGATGATAAGCAGTAGTACCAAAGCTTCAAGGCGTTAATTGAGGGTCAATTCGACAGTGAAGCTCAAAATTGATTAGAGTATTGGGTTCGTGGTGTTAAGACACACCTATAGTGGTGGTGGTGAACCAATTCGATGGTAGCATATGACAGCGGATGGTAGCATAGTGGCGACGTAGAGATAGTTTTGTCATCTCGTCATGGTGATTCCGTTAGTAGTGCTAGTTTGCAAAAATTGAGTCTCGATAAAAAGATTGGTATACATATGTTGGAATTGACCTTTGATATTTTAATAGTTTTCTTGGACATATTCTTGCTAAATCTTGTATTCATAGAACAAATGAAAGGATTTGACATAAGATTTTAATATATATACTATGCATGGACTATTTTACAATCTAGTAGGCTGGATTTGTATTATCATGTGATAATTATGGATAATGGAGTTCTTTGAAGGATAGAAACCTTAATTTTATAGAATTGAGACCTAAGTGACAAATTTGGGTTATTAAAGACACTTGGGCTATTATTATCATTTGTGTATCATTGTAGGGTTAATTGTGTAATTATGGGACCTAATTATAACCATTAATCAAACCAGATATATGAATCTCATGAATATTCAATATTAACAATATAATTAGCATATTCCTTAATGGGAATATCGATCAAACCCTAGAATTACCATACTAATTGACTAGCTATTAATTTTGGACTGTTAATAGTATGAATGTAATTATAGGGTTGGATGAGTATTTTGACTATCAAAATTATTCTTTTTGGTTAGGTGACGAAAAATTAGGTCCCTCAGACCAATAGGCTATGATTGCATCTCTGAGGCTATGATGGTGAGAGTCAGCCAATCTAACACTTGCTTACATCTATCTATCATTGGGATACACCTCTTAGAGGGTTAAACTGGTTTTTGTACTGTAACTGCAACTTGATTATTGAAATCTATAAATTACTTGAGATCTTGTTTGTTATTTATTAATACATTGTATATCTTTGTGAGGGTTGCTTCTTTGATTTAGCCTCTGATAAGAGTTTGTTATATCTGTTTTGGTGCTAAGAACAATGGTTTTTTTATCTCATATTGTTCAATTTGAATTCATTCTATTTATCGTATGTTAGGTCTTGTCAGCTTGTCTAAGCCTATTCTATACGTCACTAATTTGCTATATCAGCATGTTGTGTTGTTTTGTGTGGTTATTTGTTGCTCGTGGGCACATCTATTCATGTGGCCTTGTTGGCTTATCCAAATATGTTTATTCGACACTATCTTGCATTGTTGGCAATTTGTTAATTGTCACATGAATAAGTATGGAGATATGTTAGGCCAATTGCCAATCCTAGCAGAATGCTTGCATACGTAAGACACATTAGGGGCTATTCCTGGGGTATTCATGATACTACTAGGGGTTATTCCCTGGGTATCAGCAATATACTAGGGGTTATTCCCTAGGTATCAATAATACTACTAGGGGCTATTCCCTAGGTACTAGTGATGAACTAGGGCCTATCCTTGGGCATTAGCATCTGCCACATACTAAGCTATCATGCTTGGGTAAGTTTAACTGGCTGGAATAAGAAGCATCTAATATACTTGTCCTATTATTATATGTTGAATTGTATCACAAATATAGGATCATCTATGGCACGTATATAGTACCTTTGTTGAGGTCTACTTAAGTTAAAGTCTATTGATGTCTCTGATAAATTTTGAAAATTTTTCTATGGACCTATTGACTGTTTTAGGAGATTAATTTAAGACTTAACTGGTGACATCTTAACTTATGGGTTATCCTGAGTGGGGTGCTATAGTGGTGGTATCAGAGCCTAAGTTTGTCGATGACCTAAGGATTAGATATCATTGGGATTCATGACTGACCTTTTCTGTAGGTTAGTTTAAGTACAAATTTTGGGTATTTTACATATTGAGAAGCTCCTATATGATTTAAGAATTTAAGATGAATTTGATCAGTTGATATTAAAGAGATGAATTTGCATATTGCAGGATGTCTATGGGATCTTATCATTTATTATAGAATGATTAAGACTTGTGTATCTATGAGTTTGATTTAATTTCATTTAATTACTTCTCTTTTATTTACTTTTGGAAGATTGGAAGAATTAGTAGAGTTGATGGCTTCTCAAGGAAGTTTTGGTGTACTTGCTCTACCCAGAACCTAACAATAGGAACGACCCTTTAGGTAATTGGTTAGTGACCAATAGGCTCCAAGACGGGAGACATCTACTTACCCATAACCTATGCAAGAAGAAAAAGTTTTGCAAACCCCTTCAATTGTTCAACCAACAAGCCCCATGTATCAAAGAGGACCACGATTTAGGCAACATGATCAACAACTATGTCGTGGAGTAGGAGTTGTTAATGAGGTGGCTAAAATTGAGCCTTAGAGCGATTTCTTTTCTTCTAGCCCCTGAAGTTTTTGGGTGAGCCAGATGACAGAGAAGTAGAGGAATGGGTAGAGAATTTTAAGGATACATTTGAGATTTTGCATTACCCTAATGAGCAAAGAGTTTATTTTGCTATGTTTTTTCCATCAGGACTTGTGCGCAGCTAGTGGAAGATGGTTGAGCACTAATAGATTGCTATCCAGACTCATAGGACTTAGGAGAACTTTATCAAGGAATTTAGTGACAAATTTATACCCCTTATGATTAAGTAGGCGAGAGAGAGGAAATTCATGGATTTAATTTAAGGGAATCACTCCATCAGCCAGTATGAGGTTGCTTTTAGCTGACTTATTTAGTATACTCCTTATATATTAGAGGATGAAAGTCGATAGGCTTGATGATTTGTATAGGGGCTGCGGCGAGAACTCAGACGTGGTTTGCTATTTATGATTTGCTGAATTTCAATCTGTCAATGTGCAAAGTGCTACAATTAGAGTCAGAGCTTTAGAAGATTCAAAAATTCAAGGACAGTAGTTGAAAGAAAAAATCATAGCCTGGGGATCAAAGTAGCACCAGGAAAGAGTAGCCGAGGCTACAGATTGGAAGCACTACCTAACAAGCCCCTCAATCTAGTGAGATGACAAATTTAACTCAAAAGAGGGCACAAAAGTGATGTGGATTTTGCAAATCACATACCTATAAGGAGTTAGGATGTTGGAGAAAATAAGGCAGATGCATGGGCAGTGGTAGCAACTAGCACTTCTTGAAAGATTACCTTAATAAGAAAGGCCCAACACCCACAGGAAAAAGAAAGCAGTTGGCAGGAGTTAGCGGGAAGCAAAAAGTATGAGCTCATGCCTATGGTCTGATAGGAGAAGAAGCACTCGATCCTAACGAGGTGGTAGCAGGTATAGTTTCTATTTTTGGAATTTATAATAATACCTTATACAATCTTAGTGTTTCACATTCTTTTATATCTATTGCATTTTCTCAAAAATTAAATATGCAACCTGAGAATATGGCTTATTAAATAGAAGTTCAAACACCACAAATTGGAATTGCCTAAATGATGATTGGGAACAAAGTATACTAGCTAATCTCATACAGAGGCCTATCCAAGGGTATGATGTGATGTTAAGAAGGGATGGGCTGTAATCATCAGGCACAGGTGAACTGCTACACTAAATGCATCACACTTGGAGATGAGATACCAATACCAACATGCCCTTTAGCAGATAATGCCTCCTCAATGATAATTATATCCATGCTAGAGACTAGAAAGATTTTGAGAAAAGGTGAGCGAGGATTCCTGGTGTATCTTATCAACAAACCTTGAGATATAGTTTTTGAGGAAGTGGAAGTGGTAATTGAACAATCGAAGGTATTTTCAGAAGAATTGAGCTCATTACCAACTACCCCACATAGAAAAATTATTTGACCTTCTACAGGGATCAAGAATATTCTCAAAGCTGGATTTGAAATCAGGGTACCACTAACTAAACAGTAGAAAAAACTATGTAAAGCATAAATATATGCTATGTATATATTATATATGTTGAATAGTATGGGATCAGCTATGGCATGTATATAGTACCTTTGTTGATGTCTGCTTAACTTGAAGTTTGTTACTGTCTCTGATAAGTTTTGAAAATTTTCCTATGGGCTTATTAACTGTCTTGGGGGATTAGTTTAAGATTGAACTAGTGATATCTCAGCTCAGGGGTTATCTTGAGGGGGTGTCACATTTGAATTGAAGATGGATTTTATGATGGATTTTGATATATAAGAGATGTTTCTTATCTTATTTTTGAGGGAGAATACAAAAGGAATATCTATGCAAATATTTTTATGAAGTATCATTTTTTCCTCAACAATTGATTTTCTTAATTAATTTCAATCAATTCGCATTTTCTACAAGTCTAATTAGAGTAAATTTAATTTTTTCATAGTATATAATACATATAAAATTTTATCAAATTTGTGATACAACATTAAAGCATATTTTGTTATTAGTTTTCAAGAAAATGAAAATATGCACATTATTATATGTAAGAGTTAATCAAAATTTGTTTTAGAAATATATATAAATAGATAAGTAAATGAAAAGATAAAAACATGTAATTGTAAGACTTAATCTATTATTTTTCATAATCTTAAATTTACTATCACATTTAAATTGAAGACATATTTTGATAGATAAAATAAATTTCTTTTTTATTTTTTAAGAAAAGTACAAAAGGAATATCTATACAAATAATTTTATGAAGTATCATTTTCTCCTCATGAATTGATTTTTCTCAATTAATTTCAATTCAATTTGTATTTCCTATGAGTCTAATTAGAATAAACTTAATTTAGTCATAGTTTGCAATATATATGAAATTTTCTTAAATTTGTTATGCAATATTAAAGCATATTTTGACTCTAGAAAAATATGCACTCTATTATATGTAAGAGCTAATCAAAATATATTTCAGAAATATATATAAATACATAAAAAATGAAAAGATAAAAAATATTAAATAAACTTAGTTTATTCTTTTTTTGTATTATCATATTAAATATGATATTACATATGAGTTTGACACCTATTTTGATATATAACAAAAACAATTTCTTTTAATTTTTGGGGAAGAACCTATATTTGTACAAATGCATTTACGAAACACTTTTCTTTTTTCTCATCAAGTGAACATGTTGATGCTGCAAAGAGCTTGATGGTCCGGAAGTCCGGTGGGTTGAGATGATATT
>JACGDI010005733.1:62546-91664 GCA_014898725.1 Jacaranda copaia | reverse complement strand
TGATGATAGTTCACAACCAAAAAATGTAAAAATGAAAGTTCCAAGAAGGTTGGTCAATGGGGATATTGTCCTATTCAAGTCCATACCCTAATATATTAAAATAGTTAGACCATATATTTATCTTATCTTATCTGACCCATACACCCACACCTTAAAATATCTAGATAATAGACCCCAAATTAGACCCTCTCCTATCAAACCCAAGACCCATTGGATCTATGGTTGGGTCTAATTTATTAAGCCAAAATTTTGAATTGTGTTTCAACCTAACTAATTTTTTCTTCTTTCTCAAATTTTCTTATTGTCAACCCAAATACTAAAACTACCTAATATTTGAATGCTAGAGTAATTTATTAATATTGACTAATTTTTTGGGGCATATTTTTGAAACGTTAACTTGATTTTTTTAAATTAAAAAAGAGTATACTTTTAATTTTAGTCGTTTAATTTTTAATTTTGTTAATTTATATATTTAATTTTTGGTGAATTAAACAAATAAGAACCACAAGAGTATGCATCACTTTATTCTCTCTTCCCCATATTATGTTTTTTTCCTCTCTATTTTTCCTCTAAGATATTATTTTTTTCTTTCTTTAACTTTATTCTTTTCATTTTTTCGAAACATTATTATTTCATGTAATATATTCAATCAGATATATGTAAATAGTTGAAAAATATCGAGCTATTACATTTAGTAAATATTTCTAAATGTAAATGAAAAAGGAAAAGGCCTTATTTTATTTAGATTGTTTTATTAATGTGTTTGCCATAAAATGTAATTTAATACATTGATTGAATAATATAATGTATCTTTTATTAAATTAATTTTGTAAATCTATTAAAATTAATTATTGGGTACATTAATATGTGTTAGTAAACAAATCTTGATTTAATATGTATTTTGTATGATTTAAACAAATTCAATTAGCCAACGATGATAAAAGCTCATTTGTAGGCCTTTTGTAGCATAATAATTGAATGAATTACTAACACTTTGCTTATCTAACAAAGTGTACATTTATTAAAATTTTATCGCTGAATTTTTTTAATTAATAAATACCAAATTAATATAATAATTTCTAATTAATTTCTACAAAATTGGGTTATTCAATACAAACATAGCATACTAGATAATTTTATTAAATTAAATAATCAAAATAATTTTAGTTTTTTTATTTTATATATATTAAAAATTTAAGTATATACTTCGGGCATATTTGGATATATAGATAGGATTAATAAATTTATAATGATATAATAGAATTACAGTATTGAAGATAATATAATACTATATTTAGTAACTAGGATTAATATACTTTTGATATGTATTTATTTTATTAATTCCTTGTATGGATACAATGATTAAATAATTGGGTCATGCAATATTGCCAAATTTTATGCATTTCATGGTATAATTGTCAAATAATTAGCTATTTTTTACCAACGTGACAAAAGATTGCATAATTTAGACCAAATTGTGGGGATTATTGATCAATTGATTTGTGGATTATAGACCAGACCCCTTATTCATCAAAAGCTTATTTCTCTCAAACCAAACATTTGATGGGACTTGATAATATAATCTAATAACCCCACTCTATACATCCAAACGTGCCTTTCAAGTATGCCATGAGTATTAGTATAAATTTAATTAAGATATAATTACTTTGGGTTAACTAGTTAAATTTGAGTATTTGAAAAATGAGTAATTTTGAAGTATAGTATATGTGGGTAAGTTTGCATATAAACATAATTACGCTTATTCAATTATTTTTAATACATTTTTGGGTTTAGGTTTGACGAACATGATAACTAAATAAAGCTTTATGAGTAAAAAAGATTAAGGTTGGGAAGGAGAGAGTTGGAACATGAATATTTGATATTGGATATTTTTTAGGTATTGGATATTTTATGAGTATAAACTCTACCTTTATCTATTCTATTTTCTTAATAGGTGTGGGTAGTGTTTGAATCCCATATCTATTTATTAGGTATGGGTATAGATATCATATTATTGTTATGGGCTTGGATGGGATATTATCCTACCCATTGATAGCCTAGTTCTACTTATTCACCAAGAACTTCCCATAAAAATGGAAAAAAGAAATACCAAATTAGTTCCCATGTTCCAAAAATATTATTGTTTAATTAGAAATTAAAATTTCCAAATCACTGTACTAACAATCTCAACACTCTTCATGATTTGATGGAATTCAAAATCAATAAGAAATACCACAAGTTCTATGAAACTACTAAATACTCTTCACATAGAGTATTTAGTCAAGGAAAAATCAATCTCCAGTCCTAACCTCAATCCTCACCGGAAAACCGCCCTTCATTTTTGCTGTCAAGTCCGTTCCGTATACTGGCTCGGCTCCTTCCACCCATGGTTTGCTGGAACGCCGATTTACCGGCTGAAACGGGCGTTTTGGCACCGGAACAACTGCCGGCGTTTCGTTGTTCCGGTTGTTAACGGTTATGAGTTATGGACGTGACAAGTTCATAAATCAGGTGGAATGCCGTGACAATCCAATTTATCGAAATGTCGCTGCGTTCCAATGAGGAACACCGATCGGAATGAAAAAAAATATTAAAGAATGTTAAGGAGGAAGGGGGATGAACTTGAAGGGAATAACTGGGAATCAAGGATTCAAACATTTTCATTGAATCAAGATGTTGATGCTAAAATCCCGTGTCTTGGTGTGGAGGGTTTCCTGATGGTGATCAAGTTGGATTTGCATGGAAGCGGCGAGGAAAAGGAGCGGAAGATAGGACTGCGGCGAGGAAAAGGAGGGGACATTCTTTTTCGTTTTATTTTCTATTTTTCTTTTTTTTGATGAACTTCTTTTGTGTTTTTATCCACTTTAATGTATTGCTTTAATTATTTTTTATTTAAAGTCATTTTAGTAATATTATATATATTTATTAAATTTATCATAAATAATTTTAAATATCATAATTATGTTGGTTTAAAATATTTAGCTGAAATATAATAATTTTGAAATACACTATAACAAATTGCACTTTACGTAACAAAAATTTTAATAACAAAGGTAAAATTCGTTACATTTGTTAGATTTATTGTAACAAAATTGATTTTTTGTTTACAAATAATATTTTCTTGAGTAACAAAGTAAAAAGTTTTGTTACCTTTATCTCAAATTCGTTACCTTAAATTTTTTATATTTGTAACTAAATAATAATTCGTTACGGAAAATGTTATTTTGTTACACATAACATTTTCCGTCACATAACAAGATATATTTGTAACAAAATTTGGTACCTTTTGTAACAATAAAATATTTTATACAAATGAAATATATTGCAACAAAGTTTTTAGTTACTAAACTTTAATTAACTTCCCTCCAAAATTCATTCCCTCCAAATATCAATGTACACATATGGTAACAATGATTTTCATTGCTAATTATAAATGAATATTAAATTAAATTTTTACTAATACTTGTGAGTGGGCTTTTGATCAAGAAATGGACTTCACAGTAATAAAAATAATTTTGTGAATTGAGTTTAACCAATTTTTTTGTGAATCAGTATTGAACTGGACTTTATTTTAAAGAATGAGTTTGAAGAAATTTAAAGTGAATAATCCATTAGTTGGGTTAATTTCTTTAAAATATTGGGCTTTATAACTTTTTTTTGAATTATTCAATGAATTGGGAGTTTTCATTCATGAAATAAATTTGACCAAATTTATAGCAAATTTAGTAGTAAATTAGGCTTCATTTTAAGAGTCGGTTTTGAAAAAATTTGAAGTAAGGTAAATGATGAATCAAGCTTTCTTCAAGGAACTGAACTTTTTTTTTTGGTTAGTTGGGCTTCACATTAGTTCAAATAATTGATTACTTTGAATTGACTACCTTATTTTATTTTTATTTTTTAACTAATTGGGCTTAACTAATATTTTAGCGAATTGGCAAATTGGGCTTCATACTAATTTGAATAATTCATTAATGAGGCTTTAACAACTTTCTTTTCATTAATTAAGCTTTAATAATTCTCCTAGAAAATTAGTGAATTGGATTTCAAAATCAATTAGATCTGACATTAACTAAAGACTTGATTAATTGTGCTTTTACAACTTTTCTTTTATTAATATGAGTTGACCAATTTTTTAGTAAATTAATGTCATTTTGTAAAGAATTGGGTTTGACATCAAATTGCAGAGTTGATTAATTGGGCTTTAGCAACTCCTTTTTTATTAATTGGGCTTCACTAATTTTATTATGAATTGGAGTTATTATAGGGCTGGCAATTTGGGGGGGAGGGGATCGTGCAAGTTCGGGTTGGGTTGAAGTATGGGTATAATATTAATTTTCTCAGCTCTAATCCAACCCAACCTGATAATAACTTGAAAATACTCAACACTAACTCAACCTAAATCATATTTGGTCAGGTTTGGGTCTCCCTGATTTTTATTTGGTCAACTCTCCAACTCAAATCTACTCAATCCAACATGCCAATCTAATTTAAAAGAATTATTTCAAACATTTGTTTTAATTTCAAACTCTACTATGAAAAAAATAATAAAATATATGTATACACACAAAATAACTTCTTTATATTTTATAAAACCATGCACACCGCCTCCTCCTCCATATTTGTTACCCATTTAATATAATTTTAATATAAAAAGACCAAGACCAATCACAAATCTACAATTCAATTTAAATAACTTTTTATTATCATATTTTATTATTTTTATTTTTTTTACATTTTTTTCTTTTCTTTTTATTCTTAATTTTCTCTTCTTTCATTATTTCATATATTTTTCATTTTACACATTTATATAAATTTATCATTATTTTTAATTTTTCATTATTTCATATATTCTCATTTTATGGATATTTATATATATATATATAAATTTATCTATAAAATTTTAAATAATTTTTATTTTTATCTTTTTTCTTTGTAATTATTGATACATGTATACTTATTTTTTCTATTTATACTTGTTCACATATATAATATACATATATATAAATTTATCAATAAAATTTAAATTACTTTTATTTTATCTATTTTTTCTATTTATTCATTCTGAATTAAATAATATTTAATATTTATAAAAATATATATAATATAACTTTTTATTCATACTTATATGCCTATATGGTATATATGCATATATATAAATTTCAATAAAATTTAAAGAAGATCCATCATATATTTTTCATTTTATACATATATAAATTTATCATTATTTCTCATTTCTCATTATTTCATATATTCTTATTTTATAGATATTTATACATAAAAATTTATCTATAAAATTGTAATACCCTTGAAATTTGGTAATTTTAGAAAATAAATCAAAAGGGTTTGATTGTAAATTTTTGAAAGTTTTGGGGGTAAATTTATAATTTTTAGAAACTTGATTGGACTAAACTTGGAACTTATGGGGTTTGCATGGAAGATTTTTAGTCTATGGGGTCAAAGGAGTAATTTTTGAAAATTCAAGAACTCAATTGAAGCTTGCTAAACATTGTTGGGGCCAATTTGCAAAATCGAAAAGTTCAATTTTTAAAGGTGGCAGAATTTTCATTTCTTCACTATTCCTCTTCCTACTTCCCTTTTTTTTCCTTCTCCAACTGTGACCACCCATGACCACCATCTCCTCTCCAGCAGGCTTCCTTCGGCCAACCTTTCACCAAACCAAACCGAACACTTCCTTCCGTACCTCACCAGCTTCCTTCCCACACCTTGCACGTAGCGTTCCAGGCAGCAGACTGCCAAAACTGAGAAGTTTGAAGGAAATCCACTTTGGTGGGCAATGGTAGGTGGCGATCGAAGCTTTGTTTTGAGGCTATAGTTTGGTAGAGCTAAGTTAAGACAGCATAGTGGCATGCTTATATGGGTGAACGAGGTGGCAGCGGCGACAGAAAATGGAGAAAAAGTGCGGTGGTGCAAGGTGGTAGTAGTGGTTTTGGAGTGGATTTTGAGAGCCTTCCCGTCGTCAAAATTTGGAACGAAGTAGATATTTGAAATCAAGAACTCGAGAGGAACATCTTGGTATTGGTGGCAATATTTTCCGGTGGCGGTGGATGACGGCGCTCCAGCAACTTCTAAACAGTTTCTTCTTCTCATTTTGACGAACGTAGTGGTGCTCTTAGTTTGTGGCTTTGAGGTTTCGATTGAGAAATATTAGGTAAAATACTAGTTAAGTGAATAATTTGGGGGAGGAGGTGGGAGGGTGGGGTGTATATATAATATATATATGTATGTATATATAAATACATATATTTAGATAAATATATATTCAAATATAAGTGTATATCTAAATATATATCATATATATGATATATGATAAAGATCATAAATATATATCATATATATTGTATTATATATATCTACATGTATATTTATGTATATATATACATATATTTGGATAAATATATATATTTAGATATATGTATATATAAATATATATCATATACATGATATATGATAAATATCATAAATATATATCATATATATTTTACTATATATCTATTTGGTATTGTTTTAATTAATCAAATCATTTTAGTTGCCAACAAGGCAAAAATTTCAAATGGGCACGCACGACAGCTTTGCCTGCGACTTTTGCCAATTCTAGTAAAAAAAAAAGGACTATAAATGATAATTTTTTAATACTTATAGGACTAAAATTGTAATTATGTAATTTATAAGATCAAAAATTAAATTGAGTAAAATTATAGGACAAAAATTACAATTTTGCCTATATGTGCATATATAGTTTTATTTTTATATGTTTTCCTTTTTTATTTATTTACTTGTTATTGTTATACTTATATTTCATATGACTTTTTTTTTACTTTTGTATTTAATTTAATTTAATTTTTTAATGGTTAAATATTTAATTGTTTAGAAATTTTTAACTGCAAAGATATCAAAACTAACCAAAACAAATTTTTAGCTATTCTATTTATACTTATTCACATATATAATATACATATTTTAATTTATCAATAAAATTTAAATTGCTTTTATTTTTATCTATTTTTTCTATTTATTCACTCTGAATTAAATAATATTTAATATTTATAAATATATAATGTAATTTTTTATTCATATTTATTACATATACCGTATATATATGCATATGTATATAAATTTCAAGAAAATTTAAAGAAGGTTCATCATATATTTCTCATTTTATGTATATATAAATTTATCATTATTCCTCATTTCTCATACTTATGTACATATATAGATATATATACATAATTTCAATAAACTTTAAAGAAGATTTATCATATATTTCTCATTATATATATATATAAATTTATTATTATTTCATTATACATACGTATAAATTTATTTAATGAATTTGGATGGCAATGCAATTTTGTTTCCCTCCAACTTTGTATTGCCTCCAAAATTTGGCCCATAAAAAATGTTAAGAATTATTTTTATTATTAGTTTGATATAATAATTTAACTTTATTTATTCCAAAAATTTGATTCCCACTAATAATAATGAATTCTCTTCATTTTTTCTATTCCTCTAAATTTTAGCTCTGTCATTTTTTTTGTATAAATAATTTATTGCAAACTTAATTTCTTCTATCTTAGATTATATGATGAATTGACATATAATTTTTTAAACTATTAAATGAATTTCTATTATAGTTCGAATAGGTATATAACATATAATTTGGACTAATAAATTTGGTGCTTAAGAATTTAATTTTATTATAATTTATTACAATATTCTTTTAGAAAAATTCTAAAAATTTCTTAAAATAAATAGTTAAAGGATACACACCTGAATAGCAAAAGAAAAGAAAGAAATCTAATTTACGATAATACTTAATGAAAAGAAAATGGTCCCTGAAGTTATGCTTGTTAATATTACATTTTATTTTTTAATCGTTGTATTAGCTAGTTAAAGACTTTTATAACTTATAGATATTCATATATTAATTATGTGTATGTTTTACTATATAAATTGTTAAAATGAAGATAGCTTTCACGGTCTAATATAGTATAAAAAAGTATTAACTTAAAGTATATTATTAAATGTAATGACTATTAACTTTCATGGACTTGAACAAGTTGTTTTTAAGAATTAGTTGATCTATATATTATATTTCCTTAAAAATATAAGTTTCCCTCCAAAAATGAATTTTTCTATTATTTTTTTATTCCCTCCAAATTATTTGTTTTATCTTATATTATAAGATGAATTATGACATATTATTATGGGGGTTAAAAAATTAATTCTATTCTTTGTTATTATTTATTGGGACATTGTTTTTTAAAAACAAGATTTTAGAAAAATTGTTTATAATTAAAAAAAAACTTTAGTCTTTATGTGTAATCAATTTTATTTTAAAAATTAAAATATTTTGTACTAATAATATATTGATGTGGATAATTTGAATATACATTTATTGAAAATTTTCTTCAGTTAATTAATACTTATTGTTTTCAAATTGATCAACTTGTATAATTTTAATATAGTTGGAATTTTTTAAATTATTTAGAAATACTCATGACATTGTAATATAACCTTAGTAATATAGTTATAAGTTTAATAAAATTATTTTTATCCCCTTATATTTAATTAAATATTTGAAGAACTGTTAGCATCCTTAACCAATTTGTAGATGTCGTTGAAAATTTACATAAAAATTCAAAAATATCCTTCAAAAGCTGCTCTGAATATTTTTTAGACAAAAATACCCTTGGACTTATTTGTAACTTTAATATGGGGGAGTAACGTCAATATTATTTAAATTACTCAAAATAAATTTAAATAATTTTATTAATAATTTTTTTAAATATTAAATAATCTTTTAATTGAAGTTGAATTAAAAAATTAAATTTGATATTATATATATTTATATTGATATTATTTATATTTCTATGATATTTATATTGATGCATAAAATTTTGTATTTTGTTATGAGGATTTTGTATATAAATTTAAAATTTTTTATTATTTTTTTGAAAATTTTTAATGAAGATTGATTGGGCATTTCGAATTTTGTGAAATCTTTATAAATAAATCCAGTAAAATTCATTTTCGTCCATGAGATTAAGCTATTGAATATATTTACACTACTAACTAATCAATATATATAACTATATATATTTATACTACTAGCATTATCCCCATACTATGCACGGATTCTTTAAAATTACTATATATATATATATACTAATTTAATTATTAAATTATAAATACAGTTAAAAATAACAACATAAAAATAAAAATATCACAAAAAATGGTCAAGTGATTTGCAAAATTAAATATTACTTCAAACAATTATCAAGTAAAATTAAATTTAAAAATTTAAAATTTAATATTTAAAAGTGTAAAACATATAAAGATATCTCAGATGCATGATCTTATGAACAATAAATTTCAAAATTATTCAAAGAAAAGTTAAAAAAAATCATTCCAAAAATAAAAGTCCATGAAAATTATTTTATAATTTATTAAAAAAAATATTATGCAGTCAAAAATCAACATATAGTTGCATAAAAAAATAAAATATATGAGAATAATATAGAATACAAGATTGATTAGTAAAAAAATTAAAATTATAATACTTTAAAATTACTTTAAAATTAAAAGATGATGACTACATATATTAAGTTAAAACTTAAAATATAAAGAATTAGATAACATATTGGCTACTAAGAATTTAAAAGTAATCTTATTTAATTTTAATTTTTGGTTAAAAATCAATTAAGTTAAGAGAAAAATATGATAGTAAATATAAAAAAACTAAAATAAATCAAAATAAATATATAAAATAATTGTAAAGTTAAAATCAATATTAGTATATAAATTAATAAAAACCTTTTAATTTGACTCATAACTTAGTTATTGAATAATTAAGTGTAGAAAAGAGTTTGACATTAGCCATATAAAGTTAAAACTATAGTAAATTGATAAAATAATTATAAACTTAAAATTAATTTTAAAATATGAATCAATAACAAAATATAAGGATGAAATTAGAATGTAAAATAAAATATAGAAAAAACAAATTGTTGTGTTCATTCTCAAATTTTGTACAAATATATTTGGATATTCATATTATATTTTGCAAATAACAAAAAAATAGCAAATAACAAAAAACGTTGTTAACCTTTCAAATAATCAAACTCAAAATTTTTCATTATTTCATATATTCTCATTATATATATATATATAAATTTATCTATAAAATTTTAAATAATTTTTATTTTATATTTTTTCTTTTTAATTATTCATACATGTATACTTATTTTTTCTATTTATAGTTATTCACATATATAATATACATATATATAAATATATCAATAAATTTTAAATTACTTTTATTTTTATCTATTTTTTCTATTTATTCATTCCACACTAAATAATATTTAATATTTATGAATATATAATAGAATTTTTCATTCATACTTGTATACATACATAGTATATATACACACCACAAGAAAATAGGTTAATCGTGGCATATATTTTGCAAGGGTTTGTCTCAACCACAGCAAAATATTAATTTGACGGTAGTTAAGTAGTGATTTATCCAAATTGTCGCAGAATTCATAATAAATGACGGCGGTTAGTGTGACCTTCCTTGAATGAATAACTTGGTACTGATTATTCTAAACTGCTACAATTAATAATATTCTTTCTTTTTCTTATTAGATTGCTCTTTCTTTTTTACTTTAAAGGGTTTTGTCTATTATTTTTAATATATATATATATATATGTAATGTCAATTATTTTTTATTAATATTTTTTTTATATTATAAGCTCTTCTACAAAACATAAACAGGTTTTCATTTATTTTAAAATTTGAATAAATTCCTGTAATAATTTAGACCGTATGAATTTTAAATTTTTATTTTATTCATACATTGCAAGGCTTACTTTAAAAAATAAAATCTAATATTTTTATAAGCTTAAAAAATTCTTACAATATCTTTTCATTAAAAACTTAGCCAAACACCCACTAAGTCTATATTTCTACTTATCTATTAACATTATATATATTTTGATTAATGAAATGAATTATTATATTATTTTCTTTACCCAAAACTCACAATACAAAATTATTACTCCTTTACCTAACAATTTATATATATACATGCAATAAAATTTCTTTGCTTCATGTTGTGATGTTATATAATTATCCTATATTTTCTGTTTATTTCTTTTAGTTCACTATTTAATACTCTTATTTTATTTATTTAAATGATAATAATTTTTTTTAAAATAAAATAATATTTGCTTGATAACATGTGAAGTTCATGTTTGTTGAGAACTCTATATGGAAGTGAAGAATAAGTAATTGAGCAAACACCAACATTAACCTTTGGAGGAGGCAACCAAGATGGTTAGGTGCTTGAGGGGCGGGTGGGCGTGCATGCGATCGACTCCTGCTGCCAACAATTTGAGAGGATTTTGCTTGTGGGTGGGCCAGGCAGGCGCTAGGCCAATGGTGGGTTGGCCGACTTGGGAATGGGCCTAGGCGGTGGGTGCTGGTGCAGACACGCAAGTGGGTGCGCCAATGGGGTTGAGGGCGTGGGTGTTGGTGGGCTAGGCCACTGGTGAGTAGGCATGGGCAGGTGGGCTTTTAGGTGGGTCTAGGCGGTGGGCTTGTGTTGGGCGTTGGTGCGGGGGCGCATATAGGTGGGCCGATGGGCTTGAGGGTGCCGGTGTATGTGGGTACGAGCACGCTTGTGGATGGGGTGGTAGATTGGTGAGCCATGGGTGCTAGGTCACTAGCGAGTGGGCCTGGGCTGGTGGGGCGGCGATGGGCTGGTGGGTAGGGCCTTGTTGGTGGGCATTGGCACAGGTGAGCCTAAAGTTCAGTAGCCTATTAAGTGAAGAAGGCCTGATGTCAAATGGCCCATCCATATGCATAGGGGCTCCAATGCAGCAGCCCAAACAGGATCCCCCCCACACATTTTGTAACGAAATTTTTAGTTATTTATTCAATTAATAACAAAATATTTTTTTTTGAATTAAAATATTATTTAACTAGTTGTAACCAAATTTTTGGTTACACGAACAATTTGTAATGAACTAAAATAAATAAATAATATTATTATAATATGCATTGGTAATGAAAAATAAAAGGTCACAAAATTGCCAACGTTTGGGTAACTAAGTATTTCATTACATTATAGAAATCTATGGTAACTAACATTGTTTTGTCACTAATACAAAACGTTTTGTAACGAAGCATTTCATCACTATAAGTTTATCATTTGTAACGAACCAAAAAATTTGTTACCCAAACTTTTTGCAACGGACTTTAGGACACTAAACTTCAGTAATGAAATTTTCGTTACCAATAGTTTAGGTAACGAATTTCAATGTTATGGTAACAAAATTATTCGTTACTAAAACTGTACTTTGATGTTGTGATATTATACTTTTAATCATAGGTATTTTTGAATAAATCAAATTCACATATGAGAAAATAATATATAAAGAATTGACTTATAAAATATTTTATTTTTAAAATTTTGAAAAAGTATAAATCTTTATAAGGAAAAATATAACATTTATAATTAAATTATATACTAATTTATATAAAATGATTAGAAAATATTTAAGTACTATTATCAATATTGTAACAAAGTTTATATATTCTCTTTGATATCCAAAATTATGCTACCCTATAACATTAAAGTTAATAGACATTTTAATATATTTTAAATTTTTTTAGAAATTTTAAAGTATTTTAAATTATAAAATGTGTAGAACATTCATTACCATGCCGCGACATGACAATGAAATTGGAACAATAAGTTCCATTCCATTCTCCATGACCGTTCTTGTGAATCATGCTTCCACCACCACCAGCACCGCCCTAAACTACCACACAACTCCTACAACTACTCTCTTCATTTGTACAAAAGCCATCTCTTTCCCGAGATAAATTTTGGGCCCAGCCTAAAACACCGGATAAGTGCACAAGTCCCTAATCCCTATTAACAAAAGTCTACTTTTCCGCCACTACCTTCCTTTGCAACCACCGCAAAGGGCGCAACTTGGCCAATCTTTACCCCACGCTTTCTTGACCCTGCCCATTGCATATGGATGATAGCTCACTCCTATACCCTTATCCACTATTATCTCGTCAGGCAAAATATCATCACTATAGCTTCTTTTATGTTAAAAGGAATTGGTTGATAAAGCCTCATGCTCTCACATAGTGAAGCGTGAATGTAAGCTATGTCCTTCAGTTCATCATAAACTAATGTTGCTTATGATTTTTCTTTGATCTCTCTAAGAGTCTCAATATCTCGTTTTCCACTTCCAGATGATCCGAAGCAACCAAAAAAACTATGTCAATGCAACACAAGTTGTGCCACGGCTTGCCAATGTGAAGCATATCACTATATCAGTGACAAAATCTTTATTTGAATGACCTGGGCCCATGAATCTGGACAGGAGATCATCAGCAAGCTGATCGAGGGGTGATTCTCTTTTAGCCCTAATTATTTCTTTTGTAAATTCTTGAATTTCATTTACAGTAATCTTTAGCTACTTTTCTATTCCAATGTTGAGAGCTGTTAATTTTACCTGGAAATTTAGGCTAAATTGACAAAGAATGGAAGAAAATGGAGCAAAATGGAGTAAGGGACCAAAAAACACAAGTGAACAGTAGCTTCGTGGTGAACAGTAACTTTGCGCTTGGGCGCAAGTTTATTGCGGCCTAGTGCAAAGTTTTTGCCCAATTTTTGCAGCAATACGCGGAGTATAGAAATTTTAGCTGGGGTGCAAGGTTTGTGCACCTCGACACACAAGACATTAATTTTTGTGCTAGAGCACAAATTATGTGAACCCTAGCATATGACACAAGTTGACTTCGACCAAGACTATTTCATAGATATAAATACATATTTTCTTCCAAAATTTAGTGAGAGACACATACACAAGGGTTTCTAATTACTTCTGAGATAGTTTCTCAAGACGAAGTGTAGAACGAGGGTGTTGGTGTTCTCATGAGATTTGTGAAATTCAAGTTTGTATTTACATTTTGATTTAAAATCAATAAAATTCTTTTTTTTGTCGGGTGGATTAGACACATTGCTAAACCATATTAAATCTTTTTGTTAATTGCATTAAATTTCTATATTATTATTTTATAGTTGTGATTCTAGATTGTTCCAAGTTATAACAAATTGGTATTGAGAGCAGGGATTGATCAAATGTCAACCATGAAGTATGAGGTAGAGAAGTTTGATGGGAAGAATGGTATTGGACTGTGGAAGATGAAGGTCTACGCTCTTTTGTGTTGACAAAGTTTATAGAGAGTGTTAAAAGGCAGAGATTCCTTGCCAAAAATGTTGACAGATGAAGAGAAGGACGAATTTATGGCAAAGGCCTATGATACTCTGGTGTTATCATTGGCAGATAACATATTGAGAGAGGTCGCTATAGACAGTATGCCAATGGGACTATGATCAAAGCTAGAGAGTTTATATATGATGAAGTCCCTAACAAATCGACTATATTTGAAATAAAAATTATACACGTTGAGGATGAAGAAAGGTACTTCTATTACTCAGTATATTGATTATTTTAATAAAGTAATTCTGTATCTCGCTAGTATAGATGTTAAAATTGAAGATAAAGATCAAGCATTGATTCTCTTATGTTTACTATCTAAATCTTTTGAGCACTTTGTCACTACATTATTGTATGGATGAGATATGATTTCAACAGAGGATGTGAAGGCTTTATTGAATACCGATGAGATGAAAAAACATGTCCTAGGTAGTAACGATGGTGAAAGTGGAGAAGAATTGATAGCGAAGGGGAGATCGAGAGAAAGAGGAAAGAGTAGAGGCCAATCGAAGTCCTAAACCAAGCCTAGAAATGGCAACAAGTGTTTTTAGTGTGGTGAAAATGAGCACTAGAAATGAAATCGTTCAAAATGAGAAAAGATTAAAGATACAGTTGAAACTTCTGATCAAAAATGGGATGATGTCATAGGAATTATTGAAGATGAGTCTAATGGTGGGCTTGTTCTCAATGTCACCAAAAGTTTACGAAGCTCTTAGTGGATTTTGGATAGTGGTTACTCCTACCACATGTGCCTACGTGAAGATTGGTTTTCCACTTATTAAAAATACAATGGTGGTAAAGTGCTTATAGAAAATGATGCTTCATGTAGAGTTGTAGGAATTAGCTCAGTAAGTATCAGAATACATGATAGCATAGTAAGGACTCTAACAGATGTGCATTATGTTCCAAATCTAAAGAAAATTTTGATTTTGCTAGGTACACTGGATAAGAACAGTTGTGAGTATAGAGCTTAAGATGGAGTTTTGCGAGTTTTCAAAGGTGCACTACTTATCATGAAGGGAGACAAAATGAATGGCTTTTACATTTTATAGAACAACACAATTTCTGGTAATGCAGCAATTTCTTCATTAGTCAATGATACTACGAGATTGTGACATATGCGACTTGGGCATATGAGTGAAAAGGGGGTGTCAGAACTAAGCGAACATGGCTTGCTTGGTGGAGAGAAGATTGGAGAGCTGGATTTTTGCTAGCAGTATGTGCTTGGCAAGCAACACAGGGTGAAATTCGGCAATGCGATTCATAGGTCCAAGGGTACCTTAGATTACATTCACTCAGATCTTTAGGGGTTTTCTCAAGTTCCTTCAAATGGAGGTGCTAGGTATATGTTGACATTCATAGATGACTTCTCACAGAGAGTATAGGAGTACATGCTGAAGCATAAGGATGTGGTGTTTGTCAACTTCAAGCAATGGAAAACTTTAATTGAGAAGTAGACAAGAAAGAAAATCAAGCGCATGAGGACTGACAATAGATTAGTGTTTTGTAACAAGGAATTTTAGGAATTCTGTGAGAAAAAAGGAATTATGAGGCATCACAGAATTGTACACACACCACAGCAAAATAGAGTTGCAGAACAAATGAACAGGACTATCTTGGAGAGAGCTAAATACATGCTCATTAATGATGGATTGTCCAAGGATTTTTAAGTAGAAGCAATCAATATTACTTGTTACTTGGTGAATAGGTCACCATCAACTAGTTGGACTGCAAGACACCAATGAAAGTTTGGTCTGGGTCTCCTGCTAATTACTAAAATCTAAGAGTGTTTGGGTGCCTAGCCTATGCTCATGTTCATGATGGAAAGCTTGAGCTAAGGGCTAGAAAGTGCATATTCTTAGGTTATGTAAATGGAGTAAAAGGTTATCGTTTGTAGTGTAATTATGGCAGAGGCTCCAGGATGATTATCAGCATGGATGTGACTTTTGATGAGTCTGCAATGATGAAAAAGGTGGAGTAGCCTAAAAGTAATCAATAGGGCACTGAGGAGAAGATGGAGTTTGAATGTGACACTCCACAAGTTTCAAAGGAAAAACAGAAGGTGATAGATAAAGCTGGTGAGAGTGCATTATCACCTAACCAATAGCAAGAAAATAATTCACTATAAAACTATCGATTAGCTCGTGATAGGGAGAGGAGGTAGATCAAACCACCATAGTGGTTTGCATATTCAAAACTAGTAGCTTATGCATTGGGTTCAGCCAAGGAGTATGTAGGAGATGATTTAGTCTCATACAAAGAAGCAATTTTCAGGCCAAATTCTAATAAATGGGTTATAGCTATGAGTGAAGAGATCGAATCTTTACACAAGAATAGAACATAGGAGTTGGTTGATTTACCTAAAGAACAGAAGATTGTAGGTTGCAAATGGATCTACAGAAAGAAAGAAGAGATTCTGGGGGTTGAGGATGTTAGATACAAGGTGCGTTTGGTTGCTAAGGGCTTTACTCAGAGAGAGGGAATTAACTTCCATGAGGTGTTCTCCCCAGTTGTAAAGCATACTTCCATTCACATTTTACTTGCCATGGTTGCTTTTTTTGATATGGAACTTGAGCAGATAGATGCAAAAATAGTATTTCTGCATGGTGAGTTAGAGGAACAAATTTACATGAGTCAACCAAAATGTTTGTTGTTTTCGAGAAACAAAATCAAGCATGTCTTTTGAAGAAATCTTTATTTGGCTTGAAGTAGTCTCCCAAACAATGGTATAAAAGGTTTGATGCATTTATTACCAAGATAGGATACACTAGAAGCAATTTTGATTGTTATTTATATTATAAAAAATATAGTGATAGCCTCTTAGTATATTTGTTGTTGTATGTTGATGATATCTTGATAGTCTCTAGAAATATATATGAGATCAATATTTTAAAAGCTCATTTAAGTGAAGAATTTGAGATAAAGGATTTGGGTAGTGCAAAGAAGATATTAGACATGGAAATCATTTGAGACAGACACGTTGGATTGTTGTACTTGTCTTAACAACATTATATTGAGAAATTACTGGAGCATTTTGGGATGGATAAGTCTAAGTCAGTTAGTACACCACTTGTAGCTTATTTCAAGTTCACATCAGATGATTCACCGAGTACTAAGAAAGAGGTGGAGCACATGTCTAATGTATCGTATGCTAGTGTAGTGGGTAGCTCGATGTATGCCATGGTGTGCACTAGGCTAAACATTTCACATGCAGTCAGTATTGTGAGCAGGTACATGCACAAGCTAGGAAAGACTCATTAGCAGGCTATGAAATGGATTATAAGGTATTTGAGAGGTTCTGCAATGTTTGAGGTATAGTCAATTGAATTCTTGTGCTAAAATTATTAGCTATGTGGATGCGGATTACGTAGAAGATTTGGATAGTAGAATATCCATGACAGGATATGTGATTTTTGTTTTGAGTTATATGGTCAGTTGGAAAGCAATTTTGCAGTGATCAGTTGCATTGTCTACAACAAAAGCTAAGTATATAACTTTGGCTGAAGGCATGAAGAAAGGCATTTGGCTAAAGGAGTTGATTGAGGATATGGGTATGGATTCTGAGTTCACTTCAATATTTTGTGACAGACAGAGTGCTATACATTTGTCAAAGAATCAATCCTTTTATGAGAGAACAAAGCACATTAATGTGAGGTATCACTTTGTCTAGAATATGGAGTCTTAAGGTGTCATTTTGGTAGACAAGGTTTAGACCAAGGATAATCCAATGGATATGTGGACTAAGACTATTCCAGGAACCAAATTTGAGCATTGCTTGGATTTGGTTAACGTTTGCAAACTCAGATGACATGCCCTTTTGGAGGCAGGGACAAAAAAGAAGGATGGTGAATTTCAAGTTAAGGTGGAGAATTGTTGATTTTTCTTTGAAATTTGAGCTAAATTGATAAAGAATGAAAGAAAAAATGGAAGGAAACGGAGCAAGGGGCCGAAAAATGCGTGCAGTGAATAATAGCTTTGTGGTGAACAGTAACCGTGCTTAGTGAACAGTAACTTTATGCCGAGGCACAAAGTTTTTGCCCAATTTTTATAGCAGCACGTGGAAGACAGAAAGTTTGTACTAGGGTGCAAGGTTTGTGCGTCCCAGCACACGAGACATTAATTTTTATGCTAGAGCGCTCATTATGTGAGCTCTAGCGCACAGCACAAGATGATTACAACTAGGATCTACTTTGAGGATATAGCCAAATGGACTTTCTACTATCTAAATCTCTTACTTAATCCACATCCACATAGCCAATAATTCTAGCACTAGAATTCAATTGACTATATCTCAAACATCTGTCTGTAAAACCTCTCAAATACCTCATAATCCATTTCACAGCCTATCAATGAGTCTTTCCTGGCTTGCGCATGTACCTTCTCACAACACTGACTGCATGTGAAATGTCTGGCCTAGTGCACACCATGGCGTACATTAAGCTACCCATTGCATTAGCATCGTCACATTAAACATGTGCTCCACTTCTTCCTCAATACTCGGTGAATCATTTGATGACAGTCTAAAATGAGCTACAAGTAATGTACTCACTAGCTTGGACTTATCCATCCCAAAATGCTCAAGTATTTTCTCAATGTAATGTTGTTGAGATAAGTACAACAACCCAACGTGTCTGTCCCAGATAATCTCCATACCCAATATCTTCTTTATGTTGTCTAAATCCTTCATCTCAAATTCTTCACTTAACTGAGCTTTTAAAATATTGATCTCAATATGTTTCTAAAGGCTATCAACATATCATCAACATATAACAACAAATATACTAGGAGGCTATCACTATATTTTTTATAATATACACAACAATTAAAATTGCTTCTAGTGTATCCTATCTTGGTAATAAATGCATCAGACCATTTTATACCATTGTCTGGGATACTGCTTCAAGCCATACAAAGATTTTTCAAAAGAAATGGCTTGATTTTGTTTCTTGGAAACAATGAATCTTTCTAGTTGACTCATGTAGATTTGTTCCTCCAACTCACAATGCAGAAACACTGCTTTCACATCCATCTACTCAAGCTCTATATCAAACAAAGCAACTATGGCAAGTAAAACATGAATGGAAATATGCTTTACAACTAGGGAGAACATCTCATGGAAGTCAACTCCCTCTTTCTAAGTAAAACCCTTAGCAACCAAACACACCTTGTATCTAGCATCCTCAACCCTGGGAATCGCTTCCAAGTTATAATAAGAGCCCTCTTAATTTTTTAGAGATTGGGAATAAATGAAGTGAAACTTTCGCTAGAGAGTTTCATAGCTTTTTTGAATACGAGTGCAAATTTCTCATGTGGCAGAGATGGCGACTAATATCCTGGATCATACTCAAATGTGATCTTGTAAATGTTGTCAAAAATAAATCTTTGAAAAATGTCCTAAAAATCGAGCACAGTTTTATTTGCTGCGGCACTTTGGGGGATCGAAATCTAGCGATATGATAGTTCATAATCCACTATGATTTCCATGAATTTCCAAAGTTATTTGGTGTTGAACTCGTGGCTAGAAACCTGTCTTTGGAATTTCCAGTTCCCACTATCGACATTAAAAATGCCGTCACCAAGAAAGTCTTTCAAAGTGCTTCTGAAGTAGTCCCTTTTGTCGTAGCTGTGGAATTGGGACTTCAAAATGTGCTACACATTGGCAGCGTTGGTGGTGATGATAACTCACTGGCCAAAGGTGTAGTAGAGTGGGAAAGTTAGGCTGGGTGTGGACATCACAATCTCTAATGTCCATTGCATATACTTTTCTTTGTTTTTCAAGATTGTGAAGAATGAACCAAAAATTAGGTATGATTTTGGTAGCTTTGTGGAACTTGAAGTAGACATGGTTTTGAAAAAAGCTTTCAATTTGGTTAAGATGAAGAAAAACAATGGAAAAACTATGCAGAGGATAACTGAGGTTGACAAGTGGACATTAAGCATTTTTGTGCAGAGAAAATCGAGAACGTTTGTTTGTAGATGTGAATTTGTGGCTAAGAATTTGGGTTTGGCTACGGTTCGATACCCATAATTTTTACCTAACATCCTACACCCCTTAAAAATGTGAGATGTGTCCTCTTATTGTTTTTTAATCAATACTAATTAAGTTAATTTACTATATTAACCTCTTCTAATTAAATTAAAAATAAAATAATTTTCAATATAAAATACCTTAAATTTCTAATAAAAAATTAATGCATAACTAAAACAAAATTTAAAATATAATATCCTAAAAGAATAGAAAAAGAAAAAAGAAAAATCTATCACAACCCACCCACCATCCCAATTTGTTCTTCAACCCTCCGAAACGAGTCAAATGCAAAGAGAATTTCAAGCTCTTCAACCCCCAATTCAAAACCCCTAGAAGTAATTTTTTGTTCTTCAACCCCATCCCAATTCAAATATATATATATATATATATATTTCTTAAACCAATTCAGAAGCAATTTTCTAATTTTCAAACCTTCATAACCAGATTCAAAGGCCAAAAATTTTCTGTCATTCAAACCCCTATTCTTCAAAACCCAAAACCAGAGTCAAAACCCCCACGCACAATTTTCTTTCTTCAAACTTGCCCTCCCCAAACTAGATTCAAATGTGTTCTTGAGATTCAAACTCCACCACTGGAGAAAAGTTTTGCTTCATCGACGCTGTTCACTACGGGTACTTTCTTCTCAGAATACGTACATTTTCTTCTCTTAATTAACTATTCAAGTATTTTCTTAGGTTTGATTAATTAATGTAATTAGGGTTTGTGTAATTTCTTAGTTTTTGAATTAGTGTTAATCTATTATTCTTTTCATTCGCTCGTGAAATGAATTGAAGTGAATTTATGCAAGACATCAAGTCTCTATTTATGATGTTAGAAGTGCAATAATTTTGTTATAGGCTAAATTTATGTAAAAAAAATCCCGTCATTAGCAATCTTTTGCTCTCTGTTGGTGTAGAACTGTGGATAGATGGTATCCCCAAAGCTAGAAAGAGTTTTATTAGTTCAAACATACCCTCGATGAATTATTTGTTGGCTAACAAGAAAGTGGGGAATTTGTTCTTAGTTGAAGTTATCATCTTTTTTACCTGCTATTTGGTTTACAATTTTGTACTAAGTTGGATTTGTTAAAGAGTTGATTGTGTTTAACTTGAATATTTCTCATGATAAGTTATTTGATTATTAACTATTGTAGTGTTGTTTGGGTTGCATGCTTATTTGTAAATATACGCAAATGATTATTGTTTGGTTGGAGGTACAATAATTCTTGCCATTTGATTGTTTCACGAAATGACCATGCTATTCTTTAGCTTAAAAAAAAAGACATGCAATTCTTTCTAGTCTCTTTTTATTTTTTCACAAATTATTTTTGCAATGAATAGTTGTGGGACACATTCACTTTTGTCAAATTATTTTTCTTCTCTATTTTTATTGATTTAATCACTTCCCAAAGTCTCAACAGAAAGAATCTAACCTATAAATTCTAATTTATTTTTATAATTTTTCAAAAACATTAATTTATAAAATTAATAAATTAGAATAAAAATAAATTGTTTTTATAGTTATGATACGTGTAAATATAACATTTGGATTAGTTTAATAATTTTTCAATATTAATAGCTTGACTTATTTTTTTCCAATTTTTTGAAATTACAAATTCAGAATAAATTAAATTATTTTAATATTATTTGAAATTATTAAATTTTAATTTATATTGTAAGTTTAGAATCATTAATTTCATATCATAAAATTATAATATATAATTCATTTTTGTTAATTTTCTTAAACTACTAATTTAAAACAAACAAGTTATTACTTATAATTTCCAAAATTATTAATTTATAATTCATTTTTATAAACAGGCCATTATTGGTTTTATTAATCTATAATTTACTGTCATAATTCATAATTTTTTTCATTTTCAATTAATATTATAATTATCCAAGATAGTCATAAAAAATAATTAATTTTATAATAATTTGCAAAAAGAGACTTTTTGCTGCAAAGAGAGAATTATGGTTCAGTTGGGATAAATTATCCTAATGGTAGGGGTGAGTTTAGTAATATCACATATTAAGTTTATATATAAGGGTCCAATAATAAATCATGGGCTTGGGTGTATATGAACCCACAAACCAAATGTAAGAGTGAAAAGAATAATTTTCCCTAGTCCTATCTAATTCCACCAACCAAACTTGCCCATAAAATATTGCTATGTCTTCTTTACATCATCCATCTCCCAACAAAATCCATTAAATCACCACTTTACCACCATCATAATGACACATTCCATTAATTTTGATATTTACTGTAAATATTTCCTAAGTTATTATACTTATTCGGTTCAATTAATTAAATATTGTACTGCAACAATCTGCTTCATGAAATTCAATTAATATTCTTTTTATGTACACACATCAAGAATGTTCTTACCATCTTAATTATGTTTAGGTTTCATAATGGTAATTAACATGATATGTCCTTGTCCAGCTGAATTAATGATAATAATTAATCTAATTCATCTTACGTTGCTTAATCAAATCTAATGGCATGATAAGGAGGGACTACCCTCAATATATACTTGTTAGTTATATATACAATTATATGATTTTATAATTAATATATAATTTATAATTAATAAAAACATTTCGCATTGCCACTCATTATATTGCTAATAATCTTTTTCCTTTTTAAATGTTATAACCTTATCCTTTTTTCATTTCATTTTTCCTATAATTATAAATATTTTTTGCTATCAACATCAATGCCTATATGAAAATAATTGCTGGTTGATGAAATTTACTTGTAAACCCCAAAATAAATAATTAAAACCTATGCATGTGTCAAACTTGAGAATGAAATGGCGGCATTGTTTTGCCACTTAATTTCTTGAAAAGGAACTGCAAATAACATCATCCAGCAAAATTGATGACTGAATCTCTGCTTCAGCAAAATAAAACACGAAAAAATATTTCCTCAACAAATTACAGCCTTGAACTGGATGCCCCAACCTAAGATCAATTCCTTCATTCAGCCATCTTTGTCAATAAAATCAGCAAAACAAAACAAAATAGAATGGCTGTACTCTGCAAAGGAACACCAGGTTCCCACAAATCAAAGAAATCAAGCTAAGCATATCCTGCCAACTAAAGACAAAAACTAGAGACCAATTTAACCTGCCAAGAATCAAGAACAAACAAGAAGCATCACATGCTCTGAAATTTCTATAGGACCAGTAACTAGTCAGAAAACCTAAGCACAAATCTATTTGAGATTACTGGAAATGAATTGTTCTAAAGAAGTGCTGCCTTAAACAATGAAGCAACAATGCACAAAATGAAAGAACAGTAGCAAGTAGCGACAACAAAATGTAGTTCACAAACTGACTATTTACAAAACCTTCAAAAGAAACCAAATTCATTCCAAAACAAAAATTTTAGCTACATGCATCTCAAGCTTTTATTTGTTACTAAATATTTGAATCTGTATTCAAAATCTGTCCAAACCATGATAGATTCCCAAGCAACACAAAACGTCAAATATCTCTTAAAACAAGATTGTACTATTCAAAATAGATTCATAAATTAATACCCAAAATTGCAATGAATGGCTTCTTTAATTATCTTAGAAAGGAAATAAACCATCGCAAAACTAAACATGATAAATAATAAAGAATCTTCATCAAAGAGATCTCCAATGCTTAGCAACTGAATGAACAAGGAAAATTCTATAAGAGAAAAGGTTCCAATAAGAAAATAAATTAGTAAAATAGTTTAATTAAGACAACATTACTAGTTAACATGACATAAGAAAATACAACTTAGTAATAAACTTAATTACATACGATTTCCCTTTTGAGTATTTGATGTGTTACTGTGGAATTGGTAAAGTTAAGCAATATGAGAAATTTCCCTGAGTTGCAATTTGTTCATAAATTATAGTACATTAATATTATAGTAAGAAATAAAAGTTGATGTATGCAATTAATTAAATAATAAACTTCACCTCCGTCGAAGTACCAATGGATGGATTAATTCTAGGAAATTGTTGAATGAGATACTGCATCATGAACTGATCATGGGGAGAGTGTAAATTGTCATCATCACTTTGTTGTGCTTTAGGTGGATATGGGCCCACCTGATTGTAGTTATCAGTGACATCCTTTTCATAGTGATCTGGTGGAGATTTCTTAGTTGGACAAGTGTTAGCTTTATGCTCAGGGACCCTTCATTATTACACAATTTTAAAATGTAAAACATAATGAGCAAGTCATTTACATGCATAGAACAAAAAAAAGAAAAAAATTGCATAATAGATTTATGACACTTGCATATGCCACATTTTTGTTTCTTTGAACGAACACCACCTTTGGACTTACCTCACATGGGTTCATGCAAATTAATGTCAATCTTCACTGGATTAGAGTTACTTAAATCCTCTGCGTTTGATCCTGAATCATGCACGTGCCAGTTTATATATTCTTTCTCAGCTTCCTTTGCCATTTGTTTAACACAATCAACTAAATTCACAAAGCCCTTGTCTGTCTACGAGCCTAAGAAACATAAGTTCAAGCATTCTTTGTTAATTTTAGCGAACCTAGTGCGTTGAACATCGGGTGGTAAAAGAAGTCCTTAAACTTAATTTTTAACTTTCTTCCAGCATCAATCGTCCATCGAGCATTAATGTTGGCATGTGGAAAACTATCAAACCTTAATGCTTTGAACGCTAATATTATGTGATTGCAAGGAATTCCACTAGACTCAAGCATCATGCAATCACACAAAAAACGCTCACTACCTTGATCAGTTTTGCTAGAGAATAATTTTCTATCATGCTTGATACAATTCTCAAAATTGAACTCATAACTGGCTTTTCTTATTTCCTTCAATTTGATTTAGACAAGTCCTTATTTGACTTCTATCTGCTCGTGAACTCTCAAGAAAGCTTTGTTCGTACATATTTTGGCTGCATGTATCTAAAGCTTCTTTAAAAGACTATCCTTCCCTGCAGGCATCACATTTTCACATGCTTTTTATTTTTGAAAGAAATCATTGCGGATTTTTTGAAGAGCTCTATGATAATGCTTCAAAAACTCAGTTAATGCGAACTATTTATTAGTTGCAAGCTTTATCAAAGAGTTCATAAACTCTGATCGACTAGTCGTCATCATATTAGTAGTAAAAGTTCCAAAGAAAAATGCCTCAAGCCATAAATGCCTCTTCTCATAAGTTTTCGCAACCTAAGAATTTGAAAGCACATTATGCTGCTCGATTAATCATGCCTAACCCATATCAAATTCATCCTCACGACATCTTCTTAACATTAATGATGCAAATCCACTTGCAAATTCATGGCCAACCTTGCTCGATGCATTTCTTGCTAAGTGCGAACTACATAGTTTATGCCTCGCAATATGAAATTGAGATAAAATAGTTGCACACATTGATGCATCTTGATCAGTAAGAACAAAAGCAAGAATTTTTCCATTCATAGTTTCACAAAACATTTGTAGTAGCCACTGATACGATTCAATAGTCTCATTTTGTAAAAAAGCAACAGTAAACACACAAGTACTACCATGATTGTTCACACTAGGTAATATCACAAGGGAAAAACTATACTTGTTAGTTCTATATGTACTATAAAACACCAGCACATCCCCAAAAATATCAAATTCAGCTCTTGACATCCCATCACTCCCTTTCATCATCTATAGTATATTTACAAACCATACCTGCATCTTACACTTTCACGTCTTCAAGAAAAAAAATTGCAGTATTCATATCACCCTCGCTAATCATTTCCTATCGTTACTTGTACAAATAATTGTATGCGTCTTTCCGGCACCTCTCATCAAATGTTCCATAAATCTAAGCACATTACATGGTTTCATGCCAATCTCTATAAGTAAAGTAAAAGATGACTTGTTTGAAAGATTTAAGTACCTGTCATATTCATTCAACAATAATTAACACATATTTGGTGAAAAGTGACAAATTATTTCTTTGTTGCCTAATCTCTACATAACTAGTTTGCAAAATGAAATAACATACATATATGGAAGACAAAAATTCCATATTATGTGAAATAGGATATCCAAATTAGAAACGAATGACACATACCTGCTTTTATTTTCATTAAGTGGGGTAGAACTACATGATTGTCAAAAGCATAAAAAGGTAAACTATAACTCCGTGTGATATCATCTCTGATGCATTTTATTCATGGTCTATTAGTCTTTGGTTCTCAAGACCAATGATGAATAAAATCACAATATTTATACCTGTTACATTGCAAACGATGATTCATATCATTGGGTTCAAGAGAATGATTATGCTCATATGCACAAATCTGGTGACCTTATATAAACTTAAATATCGATTATGAGATACGCATAGACTAACTAGACATCTACATCTAAGGTAAGGTTTAGCTTGTCGTTGCCGAATGTATCCTGATTTTAGTTTTCTTTTGAAACCCTCTTGTGAACACACCCACTTACAATTCTTTACCAACCACAATGACTGGTCTCCTACTTATTTTTTGTTTTCATCACAATTATAACCACGTCTTTTTTTTTTATTTGCCTACATTTGGGCAATACATTTTTGCAAGCTTGCTTCTGAACATCAAATCCTTCTTTTCTTCTATATGTAATATAGAATGATTGTGATTCATTGATAGACTTGAAAACATGCTTCAGTACCTTATCTAGGTTGATGTCATCACTCATGAAATTTAGTTCACTGTTATCATGGTGACTGGAATTCTCCTCTTCTTCAAATTTTAAATTACACATCGTATGCTTTTATCTAAATTCTGGGGGAGAAAATTAAAACAAAAAAGATTATTACCATAGAATAATTGTTACTAAAAATAACAAATCATTTATGAGTATAAAAGATCAAAATGAATAATTATGCATGATGAATTCGATGTGAAGCCAAAACAAGCAAGGAAAAAAGGTCACTTGTGGGTTGTGTAGAAATCATAAACCAACCGAAAAGGACACTAGTTGATTACCAAGGGATTATTAGTAGAATTATAAAGAATTAAGAAGATATTATTTATATATAAAGAATTATTAGTACCAAGGTGCAACGACCTTATCAAACTAAACCATTGATTAGATCTTGGCCAAAAATATAGAAGCACAATGCCTTTTATCACAAATCTCTAGCAAAATACCCACTAGAATTACACTTGAGCCAGGCAATTCTAAGTCACCACACTATATATATGTCCTTATATTTGCCTTAAAGTTCATTTGAATTGATTTGAGTTGGACAAGCTAACATTTTCAAGTGTTGCAACTTAGCACTATTCTTTCTCTTAGCACTATATATGAGCACTATTAGAACTATTCTTTTATCACAGAATATTGAAAAAAAATATTGGACTATCGCAGAATATTAGTCCTATTCTTTTATCACAAAATATTAGCATAATTCTTTCCTTTCCCCATTTGTTGATGATTGATAGTAATATATTTTGAGAAAGTATGCCAATGAATCAATAGGATATTGTAGAATTCTATATTTGCTTCTTTTCCTTTGTTGGATAAGGAAAGAATGAAGAGCAACTCAAACTTCTCATCTACCTGAGAGCATTGAATAGTAATTAAAATCTCAACTCTAAAGTAGTATAGTATAATGATCGAAAATCTATTTTCTTCATCATTTCTAATTTCTTACTGTAATGCTAAAAAATTCTGATAGATTTTGAAAATCTCAAAATTCAAAACAAAGAAACTACTCAATCTGCGTTTACATAATTAAGAAACACTGAGAGTGGAGTGTTCAGAAAAGCATTGGGGTATTCCAAGATCCCACAGACTTACGGAGGGAGGGAAATAGAAGAGATGGAAAGAGAAATAAATATGGTACAATTTCAGAAGAATAAGGCCTCAAAGATCTTGGTGGACAAGAATCATCAAATGGGAATATATTTGAATTCTCCATCAAGAGTAGCAAATATTATCTCACATCACAAGCCTATCAAAACGTAACAAAACATTTATCATGTAATATATAATATAATATAACCAGGCCAGAGAGAAGGAATCGCCATAATTATGTATTACTTAAAAACCTAAAAATTTTGGCATACTTGAATAGATTTGAGAAATGGTGATAATGAAGGTTAGAGTGAATTGGTAGTTGATATCATGGATTGAAATTAGTGGGAAATTGCATGATTTGTTTCTTCATCCCTAATTATCATCATTGACAACAAAATTAAATTTATCAAAAGAAAAACAAAAGAAAGGAAATGTATCTACCTTGTCACTGAAAATCCTAAGAAAAGGGAAAGGAAGAATTCAGTCAAAATCATCGAAAATCATAAAAATGTTCAAGTTAAACAAAATCAACTCTTTAACAATTCCAATTTAGCAGGAAATTGTAAACCAAATAGCAGGTAAGAAAGATGGTAACTTCAACTAAGAATAATTCCCCATTTTCTTGTTAGCCAACAAATAATTCATCGAGGGTATTTTGAACTAATAAAACTCTTTCTAGCTTTGGGGTACCATCTATCCATAGTTCTACACCAACAGAGAGCAAAAGATTGCTAATGATGGAATTTTTTTACATAAGTTTTGCCCATGATAGAATTGTTGAACTTCTAACTTCATAAATAGAGACTTGATGTCTTACATAAATTGACTTCAATTCATTTCATGAGCGAATGAAAAGATCAACATATTAACACTAATTCAAAAACTAATTAAGAAATTACACGAACCTTAATTACATTAATTAATCAAACCCAAGAAAATACTTGAATAGTCAATTAAGAGA
>JACGDI010005733.1:0-62446 GCA_014898725.1 Jacaranda copaia | reverse complement strand
TTCTTCTAAATTATTATATTATAAATTTTGTTTTAGTTATGTATTAACTTTTAATTAAGAATTTAAGGTATTTTATATTGAAAATTATTTTATTTTTAATTTAATTAGAAAAAATTAATATAGTAAATTAACTTAATTAGTATTGATTAAAAAAGTAATAGGACTTGTGTCACATTTTTAATGGTTGTAGGATGTTAGGCAAAAATTATAGGTATCGCATCGTAGCCAACCCAAAGAATTTGGATAGGGAAGGTGGGCATTTAGACTTCTTTAATTTTAAAGAAACTGGAATACAAAAATAAGAGAAAAGAGTGTATTCATCAAAAGAAAAGAAAAAAAAAATTCTCTCGATGAAAAAATTGAGATTTTCTACCATCCTATTTCGTTTGTTTTATTTATTATTATGTAGCCATTTTATATTGTGTCCAGTATTTCTTTGTTTTTGACAAACAAAATAAAATAAAATTTAAGCAATTACCACTTTTTAGATTAAATACCCTAAACATCCTTTTCTTATTTATTTAATTTTTTATTCAATATATAATTTTATTTAATTTCCCCCATATTTTATAATGATATTTTTTATTCATATTTTAGTACCTACCTATTAATCAACTAAAATTAAAGTAATTCTAAAACTTACAATTACAAACTATTCTTAAAAATTAACCGAAAAAATAAATTCTTATTAAAAAATTTATAAAATCAATTAAAACATAAAAATTAAATAACACAACAATCCTTTTTTCTATATGTATTAAAAATATTTAAAATATGTATATATATACATGTGAATTGGAAACACATATATACATATACACATCTATATCCCACTTTTCCTCCCAAGAAGATACATATATTATTTATTGATATACATCCCAGCCACCGAAATCCGGCGGCACCGAACGGCCGGAACCGCCATGGCCAGGTTGTTTGGGTTGCTAACCACTGGCCATGGTCAGGCCGACTACAGCCAGAGAAGCTGGGTGGCGGGGCTCAGGTGGTCTCTGTGCGTGTGGGTCAGTGCGTGGGTGGAAGGGGGCAATTATGGGGAAGAAGAAGACTGTTATGGGGATGCAGAAAAGATTTTTTTTTTTTGGTTATGTTGTTTTTAATTTTTTATTTATTTTATTTTTAGTTAATATATAAAATTGGTTAAATTGTTTCACATATGTTTGTTAGCTAAATCTTATTAAGTATATATTTAAAATTATTAAATTATATCATTGAAAAATGATAACTTTAAATTTTTATTGTTTTAATTTTTTATTTATTTTACCCTTAGTTATCAAATAAATTTATTAAATTATTTTAAATATGTTTGTTTTAACATTATTGAGGACATAAATTAAAATTATACTGTTAGCAAGATAGATTTAAATTTTATTTTTATTTTTTAATTTTTATCATAATTAACAAATAAATTCCATTAAATTTGTTGTATATTTTAGATATGTTTATTATTTAATATCATAGAATATGTAAAATCTAAACAACTCAAGATTTTTGTTTGTTTTGTTAAAATAATTGGTATATCTTAAATTAAAAGACAAAAAATAAAGAATAAATTAGGTTTTTAAATAGAGCAAAATAAATATTAAATTATTTGAATGAAACTATATACTTTTTAAAATAAAGATATCCTACAATTAAGATCAGTTGTTTGAAGATTATCGATTGCAAAATATCTATATAATAATACGTAAAGACAAAGTGATTAGAACGTAGAAAAGCCCCTATTTTGTTCGAGGTGACGCAGGCAATGAGGAAATGGACAATTGTACTATGGCCCGTGGGAAAAGATAGAAGTGGTTTAATTCCCCTTTACTTTTTTCTTCTCTGGCAAGGCAAGATGGTGACACCCTTCTCAGAGTCGACAAAGAAAGACCATCTGGAATCAATGACATTGCACTGAAACTTTTAAAAGGAAAACGTGAGTGATGTCATTCCATTAAGTTAATTATATAATTCCTCATAAATAGATTATATATTATAATTAGCATGTTTCCCGCCTTATGCATAAATTTATTAATTATAATTAAAAATATAATCTGTATATTATTTTAGTTTTATTTTTAAAAGTGAATTTAGCTCGTAATATATTTTTCAATTAAATAAATAGTACAAACGTGGGAATATTACATGTGAGATTAAAAACCAATCTACATCAGAAAAAAATGAATTTATATTTGCAAATTTCATATCATTTTTTATTCAACTAAAGTTTCATGAATTATATTTTAAAATTGGTGACTTGACCGATACAAATATAGAAATCGAGTTAAGTCAAGTTAGAGCAAGGGCTCAAAGTCATAGTTACTTAATACTTCCTTTTATTTGAAGTACCGTAAATTAGTACTTGCGTACCAATTCGCGGTACTTTTACGAATTGGTACTCTAAAATATACAAATCAAATTATTAAAAGTAAAAAAAAAAAGATACATAAAAATTTTAGTTGAAGTTTATTAACAAATATGAAATATGAATAATTGGATGCTTATTATTATAAAAATTCAAAGGCAATTGAAGATGTTCAAGAAAATAAAAAGGCTACCAAAAAAAAAAGTAACAAGAAATGAAATGGAGAGAAGAATTGAAAGTTTGAAAGCGTAGTACATGTCTTTTTGTTATTACATGTTATGAGAGAAAATTTTGTTGTGTTTGTAATGTTTCTTAAACATCTTTGAATTAATTTCAATTTTCTATATTTTTATAATTTTGGCATTGACATAAAATATATGTGAATGGTTATGTTTAAATTTTATACAAATTTTTATATAATTTTCTAACTTTTTTGAAAATTTTACATTGAAAGCATATCAAATGAATTATGTAAGCGTACTGCATATCAAAGGAACGTACCGATTAAGTCTACTCCCAACATACTATATTTTTAATAAAATAATGTACTACGTACCTATACCCGTACCACGTACCATAGAGTACCGAAAATTTAGTAATTATGCTTGAAGCAAGCTCAACTTTGAATTCAAGCTCGGTTAATTTAATTTGAACTTGAGTTCAAGGACATAAAAGATTCAATGCTTGACTTGACTTTATTTGACTTGAGTTGAGTCATTTGCTTTCGTAGTTTTCATTTCCTTTCCCTCATTTTTCTTCTTGTCTATTTATGGCAATACATATCTATACACTTGTTGTTGCATGTTTTGTCACCCGTTACTTTATTTTATTTTCAGACAGTTGATCAGTGTATCTATTATGCACGTGATTCTTTTTTTGGTAATATAGCATTTCTCAAGGTACAATTTATTTTTACTGTACATTCTCTTATTTTATGTAAGGATTTTTAAATATTCTCTATCTTTTTGAATTTCATGAATATAAATTTAATCTGATCGCAATTGTACTTATTTTAACAATAAAAAACACTATTAATATATTGCGTACTTTGATTGTGAAGCTTGTATTTATAACATTTCTTGGATATGGTTGATTAATAAATTAATATTTTCATGTTAAATCTAACTTTTTATGACAAAATTTGTAGGATGAAGTTGGTCTACATTATTATTCTAATTAAAGAGAGTAACAAAATGATGGATGTAATTTTTTATGATTTGAATTATATTTAACTGGATTAATTCTATTTTACTTTGGTAACCTTAGATTGCATTTATTTTGAGTGAATGTATAATTGTAGACTTTTGAATTAATTATATATTTTCATAATATATTTTAAAAATAGAATGATAAATATCCATAAAAGTCCTTGCATACATTGAATGCAAAGATTGATACAAAGCTCTCCTCCCCATTAGGCATGGAGGCAGGCATGTAGATTGATTTGGGAAATGAGGATAGGGATGCAAACTAGTAATCCACTGCCCGACCTTCCCCCTTGCCCTCCCTAAATTCTTTCCCTAGATCTGAACATCCAACTACTTCGAGGTATTGTTCCATTGACAAGCATATGGTGGAGAGCTTTGTTTTAAAAAGGCATGTCAAAGTATGGGAGGAGAAATAGTTTATAAACTATTTCAAACCCTCGATTCCTTTTGATGTAGGATATTGGGTATCATCATACTCCTAATTGAGGGGCTTAGGACTGGGAAGAGGCACATGGCCATCATTCCCATAGATGATGTTAGATGATGTTGCATAGATTTGTCCCCTAATATAAAGGCACAATTGCTTCAAGATATTCTCCCACAGACACGCGTATGATCGGGGGGTGGGGGGTGCCCTAGAAAGATGCCTCAAAATATGAAAAAGATAAAATAACTTATTAACTATTTCAAGTCCTCGACTCTTTTCGACATGGTACACTATAGGTCATTAAATATATATACACATATATATAAATTTATCTAGAAAATTTAAAATTTTGAAGGCGCCAATGACCGCCGACGTCTTTCCCCAAAATGGGGTCGGTAGCCACGAAAAACAACTCTCATGGCCATAGAAAATGCGGACAACAATCGGGTGTGGAAGTTGGGGTGGGCTAGTTACGTACATACATATGATATATATAATATTATATATACAAATAATCATTACACGCAGTTTCCATGTGCATATACTAATTTTAAGTATTATGTAAATTTTGGACATATTATTTCTTCATATAAAAATTAATTCGATACTTAACATGCATAAATTTTAATAATAAATTTGACGTAATAATGAATTTATATATACATATATATAGAACATGAATTTATTTTTTAATTTATGCACACCTACAAACTTATATTTTGATTCGTACCACTAACTTTTATCAAGGTGATATACATTATCAAATTAGCAAGCACACTCACAACACGGATAACAAATTGAAGGAAAGTTAAACATATACTCGAAATAAGTAGCTCACTAGATTAACCAAAACTAATTCAAACTAATGTAATACAAATTAACCAACAATTTTCAAGATATTATGTAGTCCAACAGAATTATAAACATAAATCCACAAATTTTTAACATCACTGAGTTTCTAATACAATCAGTAAGATGTAGATAGCTAAAATAAGACAATCACCTGAAGATGGTCTTAGATGCTCCTCCAATTTCACCATTATTCAAATCTTCATAATTTCTTGAAACATCTTATAATAACTAGCCTCTTTTACAAATCTTTGAAACTACTAAGATGAAATCGAATAAAATAACAATTAAGTAAAATACATAAAAATGTATTACTAAAATTTTTTGAAATAGAGAACAGTTATGAAAATCCTAAATATTGCAATTTATATAATATTCGTTACATTATTACAACAAAAACTAAAATAACAATAATTCCATAAGTGGTTCTCCATAAAATTATCGATTCAAAGTGATATGGGATTGCCCAATTGACCTAGCCCAATAGCTATCAACCCAAGAACAGTACACAAGGCCCATTTCACTTCGGAAGCCCAATCCTATTGTCGACCCTAGTCGACCTCTTACACTCTTTCCCACCAACACATTAAGCAGTGTTTATATTATTCGACCAGGCCACGGGTTGAACATAGATGCTCAACGGTCCTGATGAGAGGTTTGAAAGTAGGGAACCACTGGTTGTCTACCACATCCCAGCATTGAGGTTGGTTCTTTTGTCGACTAGGTAGGTCAACTTACTACAGAATTCCTTTTTTGTGGCAATAAATGCCCTGACAGGCGATATGCCTCCGCATTAGTAGCAAATGCTACCTCAGTACTGCTTATTATGCCATACCACCTATGTACTACTCTATCCATGAAAGTCGAAGAAGAAGCTACCTAGCATAGTACATGATTGGGAAAAGATCTAAAGCTCCCCACACAAGGACAAGAGCCCTTTTTGCATGCTTAAGGCAATATCATCCATCTGAAGAAAGCTATAAATACCCCATTACTGACCTCTCACAAGGTATGCAATTCTACACTAACAAACCCTCATTCTGCTACTCATTTTATTTGGTCAATCTTATACTAACTTGAGCATTAGAGTGCTATAACCGACAGCACCTCGGTGAGCCTCACATTTGTTGGTGATTGTAGAACTCAGCCCAAATATCTTCAGAGTTCATTTGCTTAACTAGGTAGGTGGATCTACCCAAATTCTAACCCAATCTAGTCACATACAGTTTTTACCCTCATTATTTTGCGTCGTTTGTGGGAAATTTGAGTTCACAATTGAAAAAAAGTTAACACTAGGTGAGTTGCTTCCAAGCGAGGGCAAATTAGGAGGTTCCCAACCCCTTTCCCTTAACCTCCGCAAGAGCCAGATGTGCTAAGGCCAAGTGCCCAGCCAGAATAAGTGGTCACTTTGACCATGCCCCAATTAATGCAACTTATCAGCAAGTAGATATCTACCTAAATTTTTGCTCAACTTTTTGCCACTCTAAATTGACATGCTGCTCAACCCAGATTGGCAGCTAATGCTACTCCACAACTTGCACCCCTAGAGAAAAGGCTACCCAAAGAAAATCGTAGCTAACCAAAATCCAGGCGATCAATCTCAAGGTGTGAAACCAGCTTAGGGCACTTTCCCACGGAAGAAATGTGACCTGTCCCCCATGAAGAAATTATGGATTTAGTTGACCACTGTATTGGGCCTGTTCGAGCCTAGTAGCGCGATGGGGTCGAGCGCTTAAGGCCCCAATCAAATAGAAATATATCCCAATCTAATCAAGAGGAATGGGCGGAGGTATCTCACCAAATCCAGCAGTTGAACAGGATCTTGGAAGTGATCTTGAAGAGGAACATCGAGAGGAACCCTTACCACGAGGGACCACAGAGGTTTCGCTTTGAGAGCACCATTCATTTAAGATATCATCGATGAATGCATCATTGTTGATGCTAAAGTCTCGATCAAACTCTTTCGATACGATGGCTCATTAGATGCAAATGAGCATTTAATGCAGTTTAAGCACATGATGCAGTTACACGGGCACAACAAATACATCCATGCAAAGATGTTGGTAACCACCTTCCAGGGCATTGCACTTAACTAATTTGTTAAGCTTAAGCTAGCATCAATTTACTCATACGACTAGTAGCGCAACAAGTTCCTACATCAGTTTGCCAATTAGAGAAAGGCGAAGTTTCCCCATACCCCTTGTATATAGTTAAATAAAATGAAGGAGAATCCTTTCATAATTTTTTCACCAGATTCAACATTGAAGTTCTAAAGATCAATAGCCTACGAATTAAATTTCTAATCAATGTGCTTTTTTTGGGCCTCAGACATAAGGAATGTAGGAACACATTAGTACAAAAGCAGCTCAAGTTAATGGAGGAGCTGCACGACCCTGTAGAAAGATACATGACCAAAGAGGACATGAATAGGCTTAAATATAGCAAACCTGAGATTGATAAGAAGAAGGTCAAAGAGAAAGATAATCAACAGTAGAGAAAAGGTGGTCGATCTCCCATCAAGCGATTTCATGACCATATATTACTTAATCTTCCTAGAAAGAAAGTGTTGTTTGCTATCCAACATGACAATCTCCTAAAGAAACCTCAAAAACTAGCTAAGAAAAAAGCCACGAGGAAATCTAAAAGTACTACCATTTCCATAAGCAAAAGGGCCATGACATGGAAAATTGCTTCAATCTGCACAATGAAATTAAGAAGCTAATTCAACAAGGCCATCTCAAAAAATTCATTAATAAGAGTGCACGACAAGAAAGGGGCAAAATTGACTAGACTCTTTGTAGAGAAAAACCGATTAGCTCGCCCATGATCCCTGCCTATCAATTAGAAAAGTAATTGATATCATTGCTGGAGGCCCAACCAGGAGGGATTCAAAGTTTGCTAGAAGGTAAAACTAGTGAAGACTGGAGTCAACTAAATCTACTATGATCAAAATAGTCTTCTAACTCTGGACCAGTAAGGAACTAATTTCCTTAATCAATGCTAACCTCGACCACCTTAAGAACACAGAAGCCAACCACAAATTAGACTGCCCCATCAAGATTGCCAACTTTGAGGTGAGAAAGGTCCTGGTCGACAATGGTAGCTCTGTGACATCATCTTTCTCTCAACTTTGATAAGAATGAATATAAGCTAGCTGAAATCCAAGCTTGTCTGTACACCTCTAGTCAGATTTAGAGGCTTAAAAATCATCCCTGAAGGATCTATCACTCTGTTAATATCATTTGGAGAAGCCTCTCAGTGCAAAATTCTAATGATCAATTACCTAGTTGTAAACATGCCTTTGCATAAAATGCTATCATCGGTTAACTAGCCCTGAATGACTTTTGTGCCATTATGTCTACATATCATATAAAAGCCAAATTCATGACTGCCGCCAAGATAGGTGAACTTCTATGCAATATACACGTAAGCCTGGTGCTGCTACACTATTTCAATTGAGGCCAATGAGTAAAAAAACTAACCACAACTGAGGTCCTTGAGGGATGCCCCAAAAGCATAACCTAAGAAAGGACCACAAACTAAGAAATGCAATCTTAGAGAGACAAGGATTGAGCTTGTTGAGGAATTCTAAACAATCGAACTAAAACTAGGAAACCCCAACAAGACCACTTCAATTAAAAATGATAGGGCCACCATATGGAATGTCTTATGGTTGATTTCTTATGCAAAAATGTCAACGTGTTAGCCTGAAAATCTTTCAACCTCCAAGGGATTGACCTTAGTGTGATATCTACTATCTGAATATGGACACCTTATGCAAGCCAGTGAAATAGAAGATGAAGACCTTCAATGCTGAAGGATGCTAAATCACCGAGGAGGAGATCAACAAACTTTTAGAGACAGGATATATTGTAGAAATTCAATATCCATCTTAGCTTTGTAACGTTGTACTCGTCCCTAAAAATAAGGAAAAATGGCACATCTATAATGACTTTACTGATTTGAATAACGCTTGCCCTAAAAATCTGTACCCTTTGTCTCGTATATATTTATTAGTTGATTTTACAGCTGGCAGTAAATTATTAAGTATGATGGATGCATTTCAAGACAATTATCAAATATTCATGACACTCAAGGATAGGGACAAGGCATCTTTCATCATCCCCAGTGGGATATATTATTTCTTGGTCATGCTTTTTAGGCTAAAAAATGTAGGAACGACTTACCAAAGACTAGGAAACTTTATGTTCAAAAATGAGATTAGAACATTTATGGAGATTTATGTCGATGATATAATCGTCAAGATAGAGAAAGTCAAGAATCATTTAATTGACCTCAACCACACATTCTTAATACTGTAGGTGTTCAACATGAAGCTCAACCTTAATAAATATACCTTCAGGGTTCAAGAAGGCAAATCCCTAGGTTGCATGGTTAGTCAAAGGGGCATTGAAGCAAACATGTAGAAAATCCAGGCAGTTTTAGACATCACCTCTTCCCAAATAGAGAGAGATGGTCATCGCCTGGTTAGGCGAATCATAGACCTTGGTAGGTTCATTGCTTGGTTAGCCGACATGAGTCTATCATTCTTCAAGATTCTTAAAAATACAAAGAAATCAAGCTTTCATTGGATGGAGTAGTGTGACCAGGCCTTGGTTGAGCTCAAAAACTACTTTACCTCACCACCTATGCTTGCTAAACCTGTGCTAAGAGAAGTTTTACACATATGCTTAGTAGTGTTGATGGCCTCAATCAACTTAATCTTGATCTCAACCAAGGATGAAATTTATCAATCTAATTATAATTACAGTAAGGCACTATAAGGCTGAGCACAACTACTTTGAGATTGAGAAATTTACCCTTGCCCTGGTCACAACAGCTTAAAAGCTACGGCCATACTTCTAGCCTCACGCGATCATAGTGTTGACAAATCAACCATTGAAGTAGGTCCTATCAAAACCTGATATGTTGAGGAGACTAACCAAATGGACAATCAAACTGAGGGAATTTAACATCACGTTCTAATGCCGAACAGCCATAAAAGCACAAGTTTTGGCCAATTTTATTGCTAAAAGACTCAATCTCCCTAACCAAAATGACCACAACTCTCTCATGTGGACTTTACACGTTGATGGATTAGTGACGACTTTGAGAGGTAGGATAAATGTTTCACTTAGCTCCCCACTCATGGAGAAATACGATTTTACAATCAAACTCTATTTTTCAGTGACCAATAATAAAGTAAAATATAAAGCCTTCCTCATGGGCATGAGAATGGCAGCAGAACATAGAGTCGAGCAACTAGTAGCAATCACCAACTCCCAACTAATTGTGAAGTAGGCTGAAGGAAACTTCGAGGCCAAAGAATCCAAGATGAGTTAGTACCTAATTGAAGTGAAAAAACTACAATAATTGTTCAAGAATTTCACCCTCAGCTAGATACCTCGATCAGAGCATGAGTGAGCTGATGCCTTATCCAAGTTTGCAAGCTCGATGAAGGGGACCAGAGATAAAATAATAATATTTCAAGTCATATAAGCTAACCCACTATACATACCCTTGACTAGAACCTAGTAGGGAACATCGAGGAAGCCACTTTTTCTTAGCAAGATGTAATAAAACTTTATTTAAGTCAGTGGATAGTTCTCGAGGATAGAAATAAGGCGTGTAGACTTAGAGATCAAGCAACTAAATTTGCCCTTGACAAGCATGGCCAACTCTACAAGAGGTCAATTTTTAGACCATCCTTAAGGTGATTAAACCCAAACCAGACTCATGAGGTCTTACAGGAAATTCACATAGGCATTTGTGGAAACCATTCTAAAGGATGGTCTCCAGCCTATAAAATTATCAGATATGGTATTTTGGCCAACACTGTTAAAAAACAACACTAACTTTGCTAAAAGGTGTCCATCCTATCAAATCTATTCAAACATACCACACCAACCCATGGCATCAATGGTAAATGTCCAAGTCATGTGGGCATTCAACTAGGAGGTCGACATTATTGGTTCCTTACCAAAGATATCCGGTTAAAAGAAGTTTATCATTATCACAGTTGAGTACTTTACTAAGTGGGTCGAGGTGAAAACAATTTCCAAAATAATGAATGCAACCATCAAGAGTTTCATATGGAAGATCATTATCTACCATTTTAGCCTCTTTAAGGTTATGATCTCAGATAATGAAACCTAATTTTAGAGCCAGAGCATGAGAAATTGGTGTGAGGCTTTGGGAATCACCAACACTTTACTTCAATTGAAAACCCTCAAGCTAATAGCCAGACTGAAGTAAAGAATAAAACTATCCTCGACCACCTTAAAGCTTGATTAGAAAGAATTGGAGCGAGGTGGATAGATAATCTCCCCAGAGTGTTATGGGCATACCAAACAATCCCTCGACTAGCTATAGGTCACAACCCCTATAGTTTAGTCTATAGTGCTAAAGCAGTCATCCCATCTGAGTTGATATAACATAAAACTCAAGTGATCTATTATAATCTGATCAGGAACACATTCGAAAGGAAACTTAATCTAAAAATAATTGACAAGTTACATCAAGAAGCTTACAACGTGGTGCAGCGATATAGATCAAAAATGATAGAGAACTACAACAAGGGAGTTCGACCACATAGCTTCAAAGTTGGAGATTTTATCCTCAAAAAAGTGGAAGTGTCGAAGATCATAGGCAAACTTGACCTAAAATAGAAAAGGACCTATTCCACGATCAAGGTGTTAAAGCATGATGCAAATTGACTTACAGACATGAACGACATTAGAATGCAGTATATTTAAAGAAATTTTATGTATAAAAGGACTTTCAGTCTCCACTGTATCGCTTCATGTTAATGAAATCATTTGTATTTCTACACTATCCACTCATACGGCTAAAGAACGTCTCTCTCTCTCTCTCTCTCTCTCTCTCTCTCTCTAGATTAGGAAATAAGTTGATCATTTGTAGTTGACCCCTACAATCAGCTAAAGCAACAGCCTCAAGCTGCAAAATCAAAGCTTTTCAGCCTAAGTTAATAAATGAGTTGATCGTTCATAGTCAACCCCAAAGTTAACCAAAACAACGGCTTCAAGTGCGAAACCAAGGCTTTAAGACCAAGTAAATAAACAAGTTTAAACAAATTGATTGTTTATAGTCGACCCCAAATCATTCTTACAATGAATTATGTCTTTGAACCAAAATGAATGAATACCCTCAAATAAAAAATAAAAACTCAACCCTATGCTCAAACACAACCTTATGAGAAATGTTAAGTTAATATGCTCGATGCACTAAGAGTGTTTGTTTCATAGCAATGAAAATACTTCAAATCAACCCTAAAGTCGACGAATATCTTGGATTAATTCCATTATTTTTGCATCAATTGGTTTCTAAATCGAACAAGAAGACAACTTCATTAAGGGTTTAAGTTATTTGAGATTGAATTGCGTAAATTGTTGTTATGAACAACCAACATTCAACAAGAATAAAGGTGTTCAAATCAAAGTAAAGCATATTGCACATTAATGAGCACAAAATCTATTTCATTGAATTCAGAAGCGTTAGCTTACAAACTTTGATTACAAAAGAGAGAGGAAGATTATAAAATAATGCCTTGAAGGGTAACCAGACACATGTAACAAAAGCCCCAATGATTGCTCGGCCCACATCTTTAGTCTGGGTACCCCAAGCATTCTCTTCAATGGCTTGAGTGAGCTTATCACTCAAAAGGATGATGATTATCACAAGACTCTTTGCTTCCTACTCGGGCACAACGGGGAGAGGGAGGGCAAGTGCAAGTGCTGGTCAAGATGGCCTCACCTCACCACAAGAAAATTATTTCCAAGAGAAGGAAAGAACTCAGCAGCATTGACTTTGCCATCGCAAATATCAAATATAGAGTCGTTAGCAAAGAAAAACTCTTTTACCACCTCGGCCAGCCTCTCCTCCAATTTAGCTTATTTTTCTACGCCTCTGACATAAGCTTAATTGGGGGAGCTCTAGCAACTTTCTCTTTAACAACAACCTCATCAGGGTTAAGTTACATCTTCAATTACTTATCCAATATAAGATTGAGTTGATCCATATCCTCTACTTGAAATGCATAGCCCAAATACTCTAGCTATTTGACCACCTTATTGAACACATCTTTAGTGTAATCCAGAGAGAAGACAACATTGGCATCCTAAAATGCTGAGCATAGCATGAATTGTTACATGGCCCCTCATTGTATCAGTGGTAGCCTTTTGTAAAGTTCAGCCTGTGCATCTTGCAAGGCTGCACTATACCCAATTGTCCAACTAAAATCATAACCATACAGAGCATCTATTTAAGTAGGCCTGGTTGAGCAACTCATCTATCTTGGTCTTTTCTTTGATAGTAGCAACTAACTGTGTGTCCTTTATCTCGAGTTGAGAGTTGATCTCCTACAACTCATTACTCAGCTGATCAACCCGCATTTGAGCAAACTTGAGTTGAGCCTTTAGTATCTCCACATCACCCCTCGTGTGTAGTTCATCATGGTCGGCTAGAGCCAACTCTGACAACCTGTAAAATTGGTAGCCCAACTAGCTTATCTACAAAATAAAAACTATTAGATAAACAAATAATTCTCGACTAGCAAATACCACAAAATAAGACATGATATTTGATCAGGTCCTTACCATATTTAAGTGATAAGCCAAGGCTCTAAGTATAACATCCTGGCTCAAGTCCATAAATTTCTTCTGGTCAGACACAAATAACACAGCCATCATCATTTTCAGCAGAGCAGCCCTAGTTAAGCATGCCGACAACATCTAATATGAGTTATGCACAGTTATGACTACCTCTGTCCTAAATTAAGAAGATGGTAGCTTCAAAATATGGAATAGCAGGTTGTCCTCTTAGTTGGTTTAATTCGTCCTAAATTTTCCTTTGCCCTTCTTGGCTACAGTTCTTTTTTGAGAAGAACCTGTTTACTCAACCATCGGTCTCTTTTCTTGACCATCGGCCTCTTTTCTCGACCAACAAGGCTGCTGCTTGTAGTTGTCATAGGTCGAGTTGACGATACAGCAAAGGATAGCTCTACAGCCTAAGGGTGTGGTGCCACGGCCAAAGTGGCCTCTCAACGAGCTGTCATAGCTTGGTAGTGCTCTTTATTTCTTTGGACCCAAGCCATAGCTTCTACTCTTGCTCGATTTGTTATCTCTTTGCAATCTACTAACAAAACCACCAACATAAAAAATGATTAAAATTGAACACAAAGACATGCAAATAAGTAAATTCAACAAAAATCAATAGCACTATCTACCTAGTTGAGTGTCTACTAGTAAGGCTAGCTATCACCAGCCAACACCAAACTCTTTTTCTCAACAAACACTGAGGCCTTCACCTTGACAAAACTCAATCAGATTTTGAATGAATGTATTAAGCTAGGTTGGGATTAAGTTCTTGGGTATCTCACCATACCCCATCCACTATCCCCTCAAAATATTAAAGCCTCAAGGAGCTTGAACATACAAAATATATTTTTTCTACTCTTAGCCATAGGAGGAGAATGGGATTATAAGAAATTTTTGATGAGGTTAAATAGTGAGATAGTAAAAGCCCAACTCATCAATGCTACTGGGCTTTCGGGATATATGAAGGTGAAACAAGTTGAAAAAATTTGCAAAGGTGGCTAGTTGGTCGAATAATTGCATTAGAATGGCAAAATTGTATATGGTTGAGAAATAGTTCAGCAAAAGTTGGGTTATACATACTTTTTTACCTGTTAATAGGTCAACTATTGGTTGAGCTAAAGAGACTAAGCCCGCTCCTAAAAGCCTCCTCGAATACTATTATGCGTCCATAAGGAGATTGATGCATCCTATCAAAAGGCCTCAGCGCTATAAGCTCATATTCAAGGGGAATGTGGTAAATTTGTCGAATCCATACTAGGTCAATAGGGATAAGTATAGATGTTATTTCACTATAATGGTCAGGGAAGAATAGTTGACCATGAGACATTGGCAATTGACTTGGCTCAGCATCGCCCCCAGTAGTAGCGCGGTAGCTGGTTGAACTGCTGGAGGTTAAACTATTTAACTTACTATTCGACTCACCCCCTATTAGGTGAAGTCCTATCAGATCGGGTAGCCTTACTATCACTCCTCTGACTACCCTTAAAATTATATGAATATAGCATTTTTAAGCAAAAGTGGTGCTCGAATTAAACTATGGAGAGATTTAGGTGATTTCAACAAAGCTTAAGGTACTGAACAATCGATAGGAAGCACGATAAATACAGAATTTGACCTAATGTAAAACTATTAAAGTGAAAATAAAGGTTTTAATCACACCTAATTATAAGCATCCAAGCATGGGAACCTAAACAGCCATATAATAACTCAGCTATTGTTTGACGCTTTGAATGACGTAAAGTAACAAATGCATTAAATGCATGAAAACCCTAGTCGACTTCTGAAACCCTCGTCAACTAAGCTTTTCTCTTTAACAACTAGTTACTGGCTACTCCCCAATCCCTCTCATTTGTTCTCTTGATTAGAATTGAAAAGTAGGGGGCACTTATGATGTGTGATGGCTCAATTAGCCCAGCCTAATAGCTATCAACCTAAGTACAATACATGAGGCCCATTTCACTTCAAAAGCCCAATTCTATTGTCGACCCCCGTCGACCTCTTATATTTTTTCCCGTCGACATACAAAACAGCATTGATATCATTCAACCAGGCCACTAGTCAAGCACAAATGCTCAATAGTCCTAATAAGAGTTTGGAAGTAGTGAACCATCGATTGTCTACCACATCTAGAGCTAGCTCTAAGGTCGATCCTTTTGTCAACTAGATAGGTTGACTCACTGCAAAAACCTTTCTCTATCATATTAAATGCCTTAACAAGTAGTATACCTCTGCATTAATGGTGCATACTATCCCAATACTGCTAATCTTATCTCGACAGATAAGAAATGTGCCACTTATGTACTATTCTATTCTTAAAAGCTGGAGATAAAGCTACCTAGAATATTACACGAATGGGAGAAGACCTAAAGCTCCCCATGCAAGAATAAGAGTCCTTTTTACATGCTATGGGCATCTTAAATATATCATTCACTTGGAGAAAGCTATAAACACTCTATTGCCAGCCTCTCACAAGGGATGTCATTATACACTAACAAGCCCTCACTCTATTGCTCATTTATTCTGGTTAATCTTACACTGACTTGAGCATTGAAGTGCTATAGCTAAGGGTACCTCGGCTAGCCTGATATTTGTTGGTGATTACATGACTCAGCCCAAATATCTTCGGAGTTCATTTACTCGACTAAGCAAATCGATCCACCTAAATTCCAACCCAATCCAGTTACATATAATTTTTACCCTCATTAGGAAGAATTAAATGAAGAACAATCAATTACTGTATGGCAATTGCTGGAATTATAATAAAAAAGGAGCAAATTAGAAGGTCTATAGGTTTAGACTATCTTAAATATACATATAGATTAACATCTCTAGTATAGCCTTCGGCCACTATAAAAACCACAATAATTGAACTTCAACAAACATAATGAAACCACATTAGAAATTGACTTAATGAAAACTTCCATACCTCACTATGAACATCCTTCTAGATTGAATTATTTTAATTATTAAATTAGTAACAATTATGCAAATGTAATAATTAATATGTATATCAACATATATATATATATATATATATAAATGCTTACTACAATTTCTTCAATCCTTTTGCAGAAAAATGCACTGCCTGAAGGTTCAACTTGCCTAGTAGCTTGGTTGTAAAGTTTGAATAGAGGATGGCTTTTGAGGATGAAATGTTGATAAAGTCATGAAATTGTAGGATATGGTTTTTTAAGAGTCTTCTAGTTGTGGGTTTTATGGGTAAAATTGTAATTTTGGTCCACCAATTATGCCTTCTTTCAATTTTAGTCCATTTTGATATGGGGTTATCACATTTGATCTAGTGGCTCGTAAATGTTTTCACATTTAGTTAAATTTTTTGCAATTTTGGTCCTTAAGGATGAAAACTTTTTGATTGAGCACAAAAATTGTCCAGTCAGCTTTTATCGGGCCTAATTTTTGGGGATTTTGTGACATTTATCACCTAGCGCCACATCACCATCCATTTCATTGCCATGTCATCAAAATGGCTAAAATAAAAAAACGAAAAAGAAAAAAAATGATGAGGGGAAAAAAATAAAAAATAAAATAATACTCCTCAAATGAAAGGCAAAAAAATACTGAAAAAATAAAAAAATAATAGAAATAAATTTTTTTATTATTATTTCATAATATAATACATATGTATAATATATAATATATACAAATATATATCAATAGATAATATATTATTAGATATATATAATATAATGCATATGTATAATATATATAATTTATAAAGATGTACTTTTATATTATCTCCCCCACCCCCCAAATCCCCCACCCCAACATCACTAGTTGCTGGTAACTCAACAACCTACACGATGGCCTTGGTGGCCTTGGTAGCCTTGGTTGTCGGCAACCAAAAGGCTGCCGATTGAAACAAAAGAAAGAAAACAAAAGCACGATTGTTCGGCTACTAGTGAAAACAAAAGCAAAAAAAAAAAGCACTAGTAGCCAAAACGGCCGCTAGGTTGCCAAGCTACCATGGTATATTGGCCATAGTGGCTAGTGGTCAAATCTAACCTGATCCAACCAATATGCACACTGCCATGGCAGCCGTTAAGGGTTGGGGATTGGGGGGAGGGGGGTGCATGGGATGAAGTGCTTGGGAGGGGCCTTTAATTTATATAAATATATATATGTATGTATGTGTTTTAGATAAATTTGTATATGTATATAAGTATAAATAAAAAATATTATTAATAATATATAAATTTGAAATGAATAAAAGAACAATTAAATATTATTTATAATTATCTTAATTAACCATCTTCTAATTTTTCACATGTGATTATTTTAGAAAAAAATTTCAATTTTTTATATTTAACTGCTAAAATTATTTGAAATTATTTTAACAATTGGTAATTTTTCACATACTATTATTTCATAAAAAATAGTTTTTTTTACACTAGTTGCCATGTTTATTTGAAATTATTAATATTTTGTAATTTTTACTTGTCATCATTTTAAAAAAATTTCAACTTTTATTAATTGCCACAATAATGGAATTATCTTAAACATTTTATAATTTTTCACATGCCAATATTTTAAGTTCATTTTAGCTTTTTTTTTCTTCCTCGTTGATGTGGAAGCAAAATGGAGTGATGTGGCACAAGCTTGCCAAATGGCACAAAATGCCCAAAAATTGAGCCCAATTGGCACTAACTAGTATAATCGTGGGCTTAATTTCAAATTTTTCATCCCAAAGGACTAAAATTGCAAAACATTAGACTAAATGTGCAAAAATTTACTGGTTATTGGACCAAATATGCTAACCCCATATTAAAATGGATTAAAATCAAAAGAGAGCATAGCTAGTGGATGAAATTTGCAATTTTCCCGAATTTATGTTAAGTACTTTTTCCACATTAAGTTTGGAGCATTTTTTAAGGTTAATTTAAAGGACAAAATTAGAATATATACAAAATTGGTATTCAAACTGCTTTTATGTGCTGATTTTTCTATTTTGGCCATCAAATTTCATTGTCCATTATAATTATTGGAACAATTGAAGGGCATTTTCTGTAAAATTACAAAAAAACAAAACAAAATGTTAGACATAATGTGGTCTTCTTGTTTAGAATAGTATAGATATTTACATATGATAATATATTATATGATATATTTTATATCTATTTTTTGAAAGATATCAATGATTTAATTTGCATGAATTTCTTTAAAAAATTTTAATAATTGATGAATAAGAGTATAATTATTTACACCCATCTGCACGTGATCTATACTAATACCCTAAGGGATGTTTGTTGCATGATTTTCAAATGTATGAAAAAATCTTTTGTATTTTTATTTTTTTCCAAACGGGGAGATATTGTGCCTATTTCAATGATCGCATGGGAATTTAAATGTAATTTCCCCATCAAATATGGAATAAATATAATGCCCTCCAATAAATAAGGAGTACCCAAAAATTAGAAATTCCAGGTATTAGATTTCAAGAGTCTTATATACTAAAGATAATGAATGCATAATTCATACCCACAAAAAGAGAGTGGATTTCAAGGAATTAATCACAATACTTTAAACTAATTATCAACTAATTGACTTAAAATTTTCTACGGAGATGAGCGGGTAGTGTTTCCTCTAATAGATGAGTATTTAGTAATTAGAAATGTAAACTATTTACTAAAAACATATTTATAACACAAAATTAACTAACTTGAAGGATTAATAAATAATAAGAGTTCAAAATTAACCAAAAAAAGAAAAAAGATAAGAAGAAGAAGCAGCCAGATGGGCTACAACTATTACATCCATGATTCATCATCGGAGTTCCCAATTATGTTTACATACAAAAATTTCCACCACGTGTTCTAATAGAAAAGCCTTACAATTATGCCTCTTCCCCGTTTAGCGACGTTCCACATTTTGCTATATGTTCAATCTAATTATGCAGAACAAAGTCAAGTCTTGCGCCCAATCATGTCATCATGCTTACGCGATTTTGACTTGTCTCAGAGCTGTTGAATAGGATACTTCAATTCTTCATAGAACATCAAGTTTTATCTTATTTTCACAAATCAAGAGTCGATTCCTCGTGGAGTTTAAGGTATATATCCCAAATATTAAGTTTTTTTCATCAAATATTAACCAAAAATATATTCAAATCGACAATTTAATTCCGGGTTCATAAAAATTTTGAGAAAATATATAATTGAAAAATCACTATTAAATGAAACTTAACTCAGTCTTAATTATATTAGCAAAACAAAGAGTATAGAGTGTATGCTTGTATTGATGTAAATTGAACCAATTGAACATAAGCAAGCATAATAAATAGAAAATGAAATAACATATAATGAGTAGTAACACAAAATAAGAATGTAAGCAAGAAATACAAAATTTAATTGAAACAGTGATAAAGGAAGACCCTATTTGTTGTAATTTAACTGAAATATGAAATGTTAAAATCGAGGCTTGTGAAATCACAGCTTCCTTAAGACCTTATTCATTCCCCCAACTAGGGTCTGAAGGATTTCAATGAACAGCCTGCCTCTTAAGATACAATGATTCTTGTGTAGCCAAAGGCAACATTTCAATGAACCGTGACACCAAACTTACTGACTTGAGACTCTTTCTTCATAAAGACACTACAATATACTATGTATGCAATATGTAATCTTTCTTCGTAAAGACACTACAATATACTATGTATGCAATATGTATGCTAGAATGCTTGTGAATGGATAACTAGTCGCATTTATAGGTGTTATCATGACTACCTGAAGAGACAGTTTAATTAAGCCACATTATGCCTCCATAAAGAGCAATTAATCGAGCATCCTAAAAGCCTAAGACGAAGAGACACTATTTAATAAGACAATTAATCTAGCAACTTTAGAGGCCAAAAAATGAAAAGGTGCACTAGTCCATTCAAGAGTCATTTATGAAAAATTAAAATTTTATTCAAAACAAATTAATTTAGCCACACCCATACCCCCACTCACATAGTGTCCAAGCTATACATGAAGCCTATCACTTAGAAATATGATAGTTTGGTTTGACCATTGGTTTGCCCACAAAATTATCTTTTCAAATGGTTCCATTTAAATTTCATTTTCTCATTCAATCTTTTGTTAATTTGATATGTAAATACACTATTAACATCTTTTTATCAAGATAAAGTCATGAAACATAGATTTTTTTGAATTTAATATTCAAAACCATCTTTTGTTTCACACCAAGTTGGTGGTTCTCATGCCAAACTCTACAAATTATTCATAGAAAATCTTGTTTAAGCTTTAGTCAACTATCTAAAATTATCAACAAGAATTTGGTGGGAGATAATGAAACCAATAACGCCAATAATAATAATTCCTATTTTAATTCCATTAATGTCTTGTTCTAATGTCAACAATAAGCAAAATTTAATTGTGGGATTGTATAATACAAAAAAAGAAATGTTAACATCGTATATAATTTAATTAAATCTTGCCTACGTTACATCATAAATTTGTGATGGGCGATGACATGATCTTTAAATATTTGCATAAACATCTTAGTTAAAGCTTCCAATATAATATAACCAGTCACTATTGCACACTGCCTTCGTGTGCATAAATACTTTTTAAATCTAATATATTTTTGTACAAATTTATCCTCGACTGCAATAAAAGTTAATTGATATTTTACCTAATAACATTTTTTGTCATTACCATATAATTTACAGGTTCTTGAGAAAATTCTATGCCAGTAGACTATTAAATAAAAAAATTAATATATAACGAAATATGTGTTTTATCTTTTTAGAAAACTTGGGGCTTTAGCCGAGCTCAAGCGCTGGGATTGAGAAACTAATTAGGAGAGAAATTGAAGATGCAATACATTTCACATCTATGCCAATTTTTGTTTTCGAATTGGCACTTATCTATGACATTAAGTGCTAAATCACCATCATAGTAATAGATAAAATTTCTGCATACATTCATGATTAGGGAATTTTAGAATTGTAACAACCCCTTTAAGGCCTTTTTGTATTGTTTTGTTTTGTATAGTTTCTGCATAAAAATAAAAATTATCTTCACAATCATATTAAAGAAATTTACATATAAAAGAGATCATAGAATCCATAAGTTCGAATCAAGTGCTATATATTGCTCTTGATAACAAATAGGAAATGCTTATGCCAATAAATATATCATGGAACTCTTTTACTTGAAAGAATCCAAGTGGATCAAATGATACCATACAAGTTCCGTAAAATTTATGTATATTATTTAGCAACAATTGTAAATAGTTCTAACATATGCGAAGTTAATTGTCTATACCTATTTAACATGAATTATGAATCATGATAAAACTTTGTTTCATGTATTAAATTTGATTTTGGAAGAATTTTAAACTCAGTTGGTGTCACAAAAAATCAATAGAGAATCTATGGACAATGGAGGGATCATCGGTGGACAGATTGGCTTTCTCTTTTCTAATTGAATATAAATAAACATAAATTAAATTAGTAAAAATATATGAACATGAATTACAAACCATGAAAAAAACTTAATTAAAAGTTGGTGTTGGAAAAACTTTAAACCCTTCAACGAAACAATAGAGAATTGATGGAGGACAGAGGAATTACAAGAATCTTCCAAATCTTGACATCAGTCCAAGAGCATGAGTCGGTAGAAGTTTCATATAATGGAGAGAGGAAGTGAGAAGAAAGTTTCTAACGGTGGGGATACAACATAGAGTTATGGATAATAGGGAGATTAGTTGTAGGGATATTTTAATCAAATAATAATTTGGTGTTGCAGTGTAAGACCATTTTTCCTTTTGATGTGGATGAAAAAGGGAAAGGCTGGAGAACTATTAATAAATTAGATTATGACCCAACTTGAAGGTTAGTGCCCAAATGTACTAGTTGCATCAATGAGCGTAGATCTCAAGATACATGGTGTGATCCGATTCACAACGGTGGTACGCGAGGACCCTAGAGAGGTGTACAATGCCACCTAACGACCGTTGATCTAGGGTCACATGGCTTAATTTAAGGAACCCAAGACAAGTCCCTTACTATCGACACTCACTATAAACACCCTCGTATAACCCTTTAGATAGGATCATCTTTTTGGGTGGAAAAAGTGTATATGCTAGGATCAATCAATCGTTTTATCTAATGTAATCTCGTTTTCCTTTTATGATTAAAATCCCATTATAAATAAACTAGTTAATTAGATTATCCCATATCAATTGGCACCATCCATGGGAAACAAAATCAAGAAGTGAGACATAGCGAGACATCACATCTCGAAGGAGACATACTGCTAGGATGTGCAAATAATAAATGAGAGAATGCATTGATGTCTTCCCAAGGATTACGACCTACATAGTTAACTTTGGAAATGTGGAAAATGTTGAGAGAACTCCAACATCAAAAGTTTATCAATTGACCAAAGAGTAATTGAAATTAATGGTCAAATTTGTGACACAGAAACTGATCTCAAAGCAAGATGGAACCTCATGACCTCTAAAAAGAATATTGTTCCAAGAGGAATTAGAACTAGATAAGCATCACCCCAGACAAAGACTTGACAAAGTTCATCTAAAGAGGTTCAAAGCATAGCGTTGAAAGGACATAAAATAGAAAATATAGGTAGATCTTTCAAACACATAATGCTTGAGGAACATGACATAGAGGAGAATAACCAAAAACAAGAGTCTGAGCAACTTACCAAGAAGTGGTAAGAAATGAGAAGGCAAACATCGCAAGGTCCCACTCTAAAAAAAAAAGGGTTGCCTTTTAGTATTGACAGTTTTGTAGACATTGTCCCATATAGCTTCAAAGTTCCAGAGTTACCAAAGTACGATGGTAATTCAGACTTGCAGGAACTTATATGGAAAAGCTTAAGAATGGTTCATAGTCTTACCACCTGAAACTATAGAATTGTAAGATCAATCATATTGAAATTTTTTGTATCACTTTGCTAGCAAAACGAAAGCAAAGTAATTGATCACTTATTTATTTACTATAAGTAAAATTATAGAAGAGTTTCTTTGGGCTTTCATGAACTAATTCAACAACAAGACATTGGAAGAGCAACATCTAAACATTGAAATGATGATTAGTATCCTCACTCATAGGTTAAAAAAATGACATTTTGCTTCGATATTGGCAAGAATGCCACCTCAAGATATTGAGAACCTTATGGAAATAGCTTAGCAGCATGTACAAGAGAAGAAGATGAATATGATGAATGATGAAGAATGGACAAAAAATATGACAAAAGATAAAAAGCAAGGTCGAGAAGATCAGAAAGATCACAGGGGATTGCAATCTAAAAAAGATTGCTAAAAATCTTCTCCAAGACCTAAATTTAGCCAATATACGCCATTGAAGGTACCCAGAACCCGAGTGATGCTAGTAATTGCTCTTAGTAATATGTTATATTGGCCAAAAATAATGCAACACCCTAAATAAAAGAGACACTAATAAATATTGCAAATTCCATTAAGACAAAGGCCACAACATAGAACAATGTACCCATCTCAAGGATGAGATTGAATGGTTCATATAACAAGGATATCTGAAGGAATTCTTAGATAAAACAGCTAAAAGCCAAATGAATGAAAAGGGAGATTAGAGATTGAATGGTAGATTGAGAAGCCCAACATACTATAAGAAGACCTTTAGAATAGAAGAAAAATCAAGGTTAGAAAATCCTAGAGAAAACATACCAAGGAAAGGAGTGACCATTACAATCTTTATAGGACTCATCAATGGAGATTTACAAAATGCTAGGAAGAAGTACACAAGAAACATATGGCCTCACGTGTTACAAATTGAAGAAAATTCGAAAAAATTACTTTCAACAAGACTAATCTCTAGGATGTACGCTTGCCACAAGATGGCCTAATGGTTATAACCTTAAATATAGCCAATTAAACTGTGAGAAACTTTTGGTAGATAATGGAAGCTCAACAAATATAATCTTTCTCAACACTTTGCAAAAGATGGACCTAGATGTGACGACCATAAGACCTACTAATACTCCCTTAAGAGAATTTAGAGCATCTAAGGTCATGCCAATTGGGACTATTGATTTGCCTACCTTAATGGGAGAAGAACTTAAGCAAAGAACAGTTGTGCTCAAGTATTTGGTGGTTGACACCCTTTTGCATATAATGTCATTTTCGGATGACTTGAATTAAATCCATTTCAAGCTATGGTGTCAACATACCACCTCAAAATGAAATTTCCTATTTGAGCTGGAATCAGAAAAGTGATGTCACTAGAAAATAGCCCGAATATGTTATAACATCGCAACCCAGAAGGTCATCAAGGAATGCCCTATGAGAAAGATCACAAACCTAAGATTGGGGATGATAGAGATGTTTGATGTTGAATCTTCAAAAAGTCACAAGAAAGTAATAGAGTGAAACAATATGAGTTTAAGAGCATTAAGCTTTTATACCAAGGAATCCTAAGATGACATGAATAGAAATCCAAATAAATAGTCAAATGGAAGAATTGACTATAAAGTTTATGTGAAACAACTTGGACATCTTTGCGTGGGGTCTAGTAGATTTTGAAGGAATAGACCTTGAGGTCATCATTCATTCCTTTAATGTGGATCCCAATTCTGAACTTGTGAAATAGAAAAAGCAAAACTTTGGTATAAAGAGGAATAGAATAATTAAAGATGAGGTAAATAAACTTCTCACTACAGGATATGTGGTCGAAGTCCAATATTCAAATTGGTTGTTGAATCTAGTCATCGTGCTAAAATCACAAGAAAAGTGGAGAATGTATACTGATTTTACAAACCGCAACAAGACATGTCCTAAAGATCCTTACCCCTTACCAAGAATAGACCTTTTGGTAGATTCAACCTCAAAATTAATGATGTTAAACATGATGAACATTTACTAATTTTATCATCAAATTTTTATGGAAAAAACATGATATGGACAAAATAGCATTTATACTAGAAAAGGGGGGTAGAGGGTCTATTATTGTAAAGTTATGCCTTTTGGTCTAAAAAATATTGGGGCCACATACCAATGATTGGTGAATAGAATGTTCGGAGATCAAATAGGGAGAAATATGGAAGTTTATGTTGATGACATGTTGGTAAAAAGTGTTAAAGGGAGAAAATCACTTAAAATACTTAAAGGAAGCCTTCAAAATTATGAGGAAATATAGATGGAAGTTGAACCCTACAAGACACATTTTTGGTGTGAGAAAGGTAACCTCTTAAGGCACCTAGTGACCTAAAGAAGAGTAAAAGCTAACCAGAAAAAAAATTAGCACTATAATGGAAATGTGCTCTCCTAGGTCGATTAGAGAGATACAATAATTAATGGGGAGGATAACTTCACTCAGCTGCTTCATATTAGGGTCTGCTGATAGAGGTCTCATATTTTTCAAAATCCTGAGAATCATTAAAAATTTTAACTAGACAGAGGAATGTGATCAAGCTTTCTAAGAACTGAAGAGGTATTTGATGGCACCTCTTTTATTATCAAAACCAAAAATTGGAGAACCACTATAGTTATACCTAGCAACCTTATAAGTGGCGATAAGTTTTGTGCCTATTAGAGCAAAGGGAAAAGAGCATCAACCAGTTTATCACACCTACTAAGTGTTGTAGGGAGCCAAAAAGAAGTATTTGAACACAGAAAAATTAGCTCTTGCGTTGATAATGACGGCTAGAAAACTTCGACCTTACTTTTAGTCACATGCAATCAAAACATTAACTAACAATAAGTTGAAGGATATCTTGGGAAAACTATAGACTTCTAAGAGGATGATAAAGTGGGTGGTTAGGCTCAATAAATTTAACATCGAGTTTGCTCTTAAAACAGCTATCAAAGCTAAAGATCTAGCAAACTTCATGACTGAAACTAAAGATAAAGAAGTGGCGACAGTGCAAATCATGATGCTAGAGATATGAATGCTACATGTAGAGTAGTCCTCGATGTCAAAAAGAGAAAGAGTAGGAATTTAGCTTAAAGGGCCAAGAGGCGTCAACATAGAATTTACGTTAAAGTTTAACTTTCAAGTCACCAATTCTGAGGAGAAATATAAAGCATTGATAGCATGTTTAAAGATAGCTTTGGAAAGAAAGATCTCATATATGATTGTAAGAATATATGAAGCAAGAGAACAAACTATGAAGAAATATCTGACCATAGTAAAGTAGTTAACCTTGAAATTTGAGAAATTAGAATTTTGTCAAATATAGGGTTGTAAATATAAGAGAGCTAATGCCCAGTCAAGGTTTTCCATCATGATCTCAGGGATCAACTCTAGACAAATCACTATATTAATGTCCAATAATTTAGAAAATATAGATGAGGCTAAGGGTATCGAACCTCATGGGTAGATCGCATCGATTGAACAACAAGACAAAAGGAAAGATGAAATGATAGGCTATCTTTTGAATGGGGAATTACCGAAAGATGGGATAGAGGCTAAGAAAATCAAAAGAAGGGTGCCCAGATTTGTAATATAGGATAGAGAGCTATATTGGAGGTCGATAGCGAGGCCACTACTTAAATGTCTCGATAAATAACATGCTGAATATGTAATAAATGAGGTGTATAAAGGTAATTGTGGGAACCACTCAAGAGGACAACCCTTGGCATAAAAAATTTTAAGGTAAAGATATTTTTGGCCCAACCTGGTCTATAATTCAATCCAATTTATGGGAAAATACTAACAATGCTAATTGAATACTAACTTTTTTAATGCACTAGCCATGATGATGCAATCAATTATGGTCACATAACTATTCAACCAGTGGGGATTGGATATCCTAGGGCCTCTCCCAATGGCCAAAGGTCAAAAGAAATACGTCATCATGGGAATAGAGTATTTCATAAAATAGGTAAGAATGGAACCTCTTGCAAAGATCTCAGAAAAGAAGGTCATGAACTTTATTTAGATGTTAATATACATTACCCAAAGTGCTCATCTCCGATAATGGAAAGTAATTTCAAGGAAAAAATATTCTAGTGTGGTGTAAAGAACTCAACATCAAACATAATTTCACCTCAGCAGTAATCCCCAAGCTAATGGGTAAACTGAAGTCACTAACAAAACTATATTGAAACATTTGAGAACTAAATTGGGAGATGCTAACAGGGCTTCGATTGAGGAATTACCAGGAGTTCTATGGACATATCATACTACTCCAAGAACATCAATAGAAGAAACTCCCTTCTACCTAGTGTGTGGATCTGAAGTTGTGATACCAACTGAGATAGAAATGTCCACAGATTGAGTTCTATATTATGATGCAAACAAGAATCAAGAATAAAGGATTTTCAATCTTGATGTCATTGAAGAAAAAAGAGAAAAGGCGTATATCAAGGTAAAAACTTACAAGCAATCGATGACAGCTTACAAAAAAATAAGTCAGACCTTGGGGCTTTTAAGTAGGGAATCTTGTGCTCAAGAAAGTGGAAGTATCAACACATGTCAAGAAACTGGATCCAAATTGAGAAAGTCCTTTTAAGGTCGTATAGATGACTAAAGAAAAGGCATACAAATTGGAGACATTGGAAGGGAAGATGTTACGTTGGCCTTGGACTATGAAAAATTTGAAGAAGTTGCATATTGTTTTCTATTACTCACTTTGAAAATTTCCTCATGATAGTCTATCTAAGAAAGGGTGAAAAAACCAATTCTTTTAATATTAACTACTTGTGAATTTTTTTTATTACCTTATTCAGTAATCATCATAAAGACAACCTATAATTATAAAGGCAACAACATTTGGCCTAAAAAAGACTCAAAGAAAAAGGCGTGATATTAAGTGCACAAATGATGACATGAAAAAGGATGGTGACAACAAAATGTCAGTTTGAAAAAATATAAATAACTAAGATTTGAAAAATACATAGCAGATGCCAACAACTTTGAAAAAAAATTATCGATATGATAATGTATAACCTATTGATAAACATTGATCAACTTGAACTAAGGCATGAGGTAGGGCAAAAAATTCAACAACACTTTCACACACAGAGAGAGAGAGAGAGAGAGAGAGAGAGAGAGAGAAGAGAAGAGAAGGGGAGAAATGCAAAGTGCAAAATTGATAATCAAGATAGACAAAATGGTAGACAACATATCTCAAACCACATTATAGAAGTGATCGTCATAAAAAAAATAGATTTGAGCAAGTCAAAACTAGAATTGAGCGACCCTTGGAGGAGAGGCACAAGTATTAGAATTAACAAATAAAACCCAACACAATATCCTAGTCCAACCACCTTATAGAATGAACTAATTAGAGTTCTAATACTGAACCTTTAGCACAAAAAGGGGTAGTAGCGCAACATACAAAGGTAAATAGAGGAAAAAGGTTGGTTGTTATGAATGATAAAATAAATTAAAATCCACTCATAACAAATTTTATCTACAGCTTACTTCTTCCAATGAAAACACAAAGTTGAAACTCGACTTGAAAGAAAACATAAATTTTATAAATCCTTGAGTTAACTACAAGGGCATAACATACATATGTGATCCCCTAGCTAAAAGATAGAACAATACATAACATCGTAAGGGACAATACAAAAAGGGGAATATATTCCTAAATCAAAATCTTAAAGTGCTAAGATCTTCAAGTCGTATGATTTGAGAAGTACCGAATGCATACTCATCATTTTTTAAATTTGAAAGTTGAATGGGGTAATAATCTTGCAGTTTATCACCTTTACACATATCCAACTGATTGATATTGAAACCTTTCTTAACACTACTTAGATGTTTAAGTTGAGGTTTAGCCTTCGTGAAAGCAAAAAAGCCATCTTGCGTGGTTTGACTTAGAACTATGTATTCAAAGATGGGAAATTTAAGAAAATCTTCAATAGGTTGGCGACAAAGTTCTTTTAGTTAAACCTAGAACTCTTTTGATTTTTTATACTCTAGCATGCCATCTTTGTGACCTGCCTTAAACTAGTTATGCTTTTCTCACTCCAAAGAGTATTTTAAAGCAGTCAACTCCTTTTGAGCAAAGTTGAACTCAATTTTCAAAGCCTTGAGTTTAGTTTTGTGCTTAGCAATTAGAGTATGTTTCTCTTTCAATGCCAAATCTTTAGATGGCATAGTTTCTTGAAGAGACTTTAACTTGCGCTTACCCTTAGTGGTAGTCGTTTCTACTTTGCTTAATGACTCACAAGTAGATTTGAGTTGTTGACCTATCTCTATCTTATGATCTTGCCACACCATGTTCTGAAGAATCAGTTGGCAAGTCAAACCGACCATTTAGAATAATCAACCATTAGAAATATAAAGTTGATATGAGCAAAAAAAAGAAAAAAAAAGTGAAAACCTGCATTAGATTATGTGCCATCTATTTATCTAAGCTTAACAAAGAAACATCAGTTAAAATGGCTTGGTCGACATCTATGGCAACACTATTGTACAAGTCATAAGAATTCATGTCGATCCCACATAAAAAAGTAATAGGTTATGTAGCTTTGGCATTAGAATTACGAACGAGCTAATGCTTATGGTGGTGTGCTTCTTAGCCAATATAAAGGACCATTTTCTCATACTCTCCAAGGCAATAGGGTTAGTAGCTTGGTCTGTAGAATAACATGTTCACTTAAAGGTTGTGCTAATATTGGTCGACCCTTCCTTTGCCATCAATTATTTCTCTTGAGCATTACTAAAACTGTCCTGATTCTTTGATTTCCCAAGATCCTTGTCACTACTAAGCTTCTTGTGACTAAGAGATTGAGGAGAGGTAGCAAAGCCCTCCCCAATAACCCCCACAAAATCAATATCATTTATTTGAATAGTAGAAAGACGTTGTAGCTGGGGTGAAACAAATCTAGAAAGGTGAAGTTTCAACTTCTATTGGAACTACTAGAGCAAGAAGAAGCTTTGATATATAACCATTTATGCTTCTACAACCTCAAAGAAGAAGGCATTTTGGTAAAAGAATGAACATTTAGGCGAGCTATGACATAATAGAAACCCCTAGTGCTCGACCTAATGGAAATATTTACATGGAACAAATTCCAAAAATTTATAAAAGAGGGATCAAGGTTATAACATTTCATAACTATAATAAACCTTAACAAGTTCCTAATAAAGTTAGGCACAAGTTAGGTAGGGCAAACACTTAGATGTCATACAATCTTAGCAACGAGTTCTATGTGGGAAAATGCAGACCAGTTTCTACATAATGAACATGGAAAACTAAATAGTTAGGAGGGAGATTATCCATGGTTTGACTTGGTTCTTGAGTCTTTATTTTATAACTAAAAGAAATGAAAAATCGCTTGTGAAGATTGGCAATTATTCTATAAGAAAGTTTGATTCAACTACACTAGGTTGCAAGGATCCTAATCTGGGGGTGAAATTCTTGAAGAATCACCCTTTTTATTATGTCTAGAATTGGAAGGCATTTTATAAGACAAGGGAATAGGAATTTCAGCATGAGTGCGTGATGAATAGGAAAAAGTGCTAGAATCACTTGAAGTACCAGAATCACTTGAACTATTAGAACTATTAGATCAAGAGGATGACATGAAAAATAAACAAATTACTTAGCTAAAGACTTCCTTCGAGAAATGCAGATTACTAAAAATAGAACTTCAAAAATGAGACCATGCACTTTTCAATAGAGCAATGGCATTTTTCAAACTGAGTTAGGAGAAAGGCTGAACCTATTTATAGGAAGTTATCTCAAGACATGTGCCATCTTAAAGGTAAAGATCAGTTTTGGAAAATATATTTGATGGTGAGAAAAAAATGACCTTTGGTATTACTGTAAATAATAATAATAATAATAATAATAATAATAATAATAATTGATATGGGATAACCCAACAGGCACAACCCAACAATTATCGACTCTAGAGAATGCTTTTAGACCTACTTTGTATCTGAAGCCTAACTACGCTTCCAAACCCAGTTGAGCTGTCAAACATTGCTTCTTTGCCTATGCAATAGCATGGGCCAAGTCGCTTGACCATAACTACCTAGTCGAGTGGATGGCTATCGACCATAACTGACAAGAGGCTTCAAGCCGCATAGTCCCTTCAACTATTTCTTTGGTTGACCACTTTCTATAGTTGATCACCGTCAATCAGAGTGCTTACTCTGATTCCAAATCACATCTTTACCACATTTAATGCCTTAACAACCAATGTACCTCAGCATTAATAGTGCATGCTGCCTCAATACTGTCTCTGCCACCAACTTTGTTAGAAGGCGTGCCTCTAAAGTAATTTCTCCTAAGAAAGTAAAAGGTGAAGCCACCTGGAATAATACAAGGATGAAAAATAACCTATAGCTCCCAGGCAAGGAAAAAATCCCTTTACACTTGATAGGGGCTTTCTAGATATATCATCCATCTAGAGAAAGCTATAAATACTCCGTCGCCAGTTGCCCTCCAAGTATGCCATTTTCATTATACACTTTTACTCTGCTTCTTGATTTCCTTACTAGACCAGTACTAACTTGAGTGTTGGAGTGCCTTAGTTGGGGGTACGTCGACTAGTCTAACATTTGATAGTAGTTATAGATCTCAGCTTAAGAGGATTTCACTATTAGACCACTTGACCACCTTAGTCGATTTAGCCCAAACACAACCCAATACAATAAAATAATTTTAACCTCATCATTTTCGCGTTGTCTATGGAAAATTGAGGTTGCAACTGAAAAAATAGTGAATGCTAGGCAAGCTGTATTTGAGAGAGAGAAAAATGGAAGGATAACGTCTTTTCCTCCTTTTTCACCTTAACAAGGATCACACGCCTCGGGCCCCAACACCCCACCGAAGTAAGTTGTTACCCTGGCTATGCCCCAGCTAATGTAATTGATAAGTGAACAAATCTCCACCCAGATTTCTACTAAGCTTTCTGCAACACTGAATCGGCACATAATTATGCCTGCCCTAACTGGTAGTGCAACCTCACAATCATCACCACCAGAAGAGAGGTCCCCTAAGGATAGTCATGGTCGCTCAAAGTTCAGGCACATGCTAACTAGACGAAAAGCTAGCCCTAAGCATCTCTATGGAGAAAGGAGGCGACCAGAGCCACAGAAAGAGATTGTTGATTCTATAGACCATTACATTCGACCTAATCGAGCCCTACAATGCAATAGGGTCGAACGTTCAAGACTAGACTAGTGTGAAGAGATTGGCAAATTAACGAATCATGTAGCTCGACCTATGTAAGCCTCACAGTGCAATAGGGTCAAGCAACAAGGCCCCAGTTCATCCACAACATGACTTAAGCAGATCATGAGAACTGGGAAAAAGTTTCCTATGAAGTGCAACAATTGAATAAATGCCTCAACAAGATGTCAAGGAGAAATACTAAAAAGATGCCCAACCCCGATAACTTTCGGAGGTCTCACTGTAAAAGAGGGTCGCTATTTATACAGGAGATAATCAATGAGCGCATTACTATCAATGCAAAGGTCCCAACTAGGCTCTCACAGTATAATGGCTCAACTAATCCCAATGAGCACCTAATGTAGTTTAAGCACATGATGCAACTGCATTAACATAATGAATACATACACACAAAGATGTTAGTTATCACTTTTCAAGATATTGCACTCGATTGGTTGGTCAAACTTGAATCGTTATTGATATACTCCTATGACTAACTTTATGATAAGTTCTTGCACTAGTTCACTAGCTGACGAAAGGCAAAGCTCACCCACACCCATCTCCACATTGTGAAGTAGAATGAGAAGAAGTTCCTCCATGGCTCTTTTACCAGGTTCAACATGGAGGTGCTGAAGATCGACTACCCCAAGATTGAGTTCTTGATCGATGTGTTGTTTTTAAGGCTCTGACACAAAGAATGCATCAATACTTTGGTATGGGAATGCCCATGGTTGATGGAAGAACTGCTCGACCTAGTGGAGAGATACATGACCCAGGAGAAAATAAATAAATTGAAATTCGGCAACCCTGAGGTCAAGAAAAAGAAAAACAAAGAGAAAGATGACCATAAGTAGAGAGAGGGTCATCGATCTCCAATAAAATACTTTCATGATTACACACCATTGAACCACACGAGGAAGGAGGTATTATTAGCAATCCAGCGTGATATTCTCCTTAAGAAGCCAAGGAAGCTCATCGAGACTAAGGTAATGAAAAAATCAAAGAAATATTATCACTTTCACAAACAAATAGGACATGAAATAGAAGATTACCTAATTTCTATGATGAAATTGAGAGGATGATCAGGCAAGGCCATCTCAAACAATATATAGCTGAAGGTACTAGAACTGAAGAGGGTATAACTAACCAGACTCCCTATAGAGAAAGGTCAGTTAACCTGAAGAAAGATGATAAAGGAAATAAACCTACCTATGATAATTGTCCGTCCATTTGAGGAGTAACTGACATGATTGCGGGAGTGCCCACTGGGGGGGACTAAAAATCAATAAGGAGGCAAATGAAAATGAGGCTAAAGTCTACCAAAGCCTCCCCAGTTGAAATAATGTTCTATTTATCCACTAATGTAGAGTCTATCTCCTTCACTGATGGAGTTTTAGCCTATCTCTAAGGAAAAAATATTGACCGTAAAGTTGATTGTCCCATGGTGATCTTCATTAAGATTGCCAACTTTGAAATTAGGAAGGTTCTGGTTGACAATGGCAACTTTGCCAACATCAACTTTCTCTTAACACTAAAAAGGATGAACCTAAGCTAGCTAAAATTCAAGCCCATGCATACCCCTCTGGTAAGATTTGGGGGGTCAAAAATCATACCAAAAGGTTCTATCAACCTCTTTACATTATTCGGGGAGGCACCCCACTGGAGGACACTGATGATAAACTATCTAATCATTAATGCTCTATTTACTTACAATTTTAAAATTAGTCAACCAGCTCTTAATGATTTTTGAGCTATTATATCAACCTATCACACAAAAATCAAATTCCCAACTCCAATAAGCATGGGGAGCTTCTATGTAATATTAAGAAAGCCTAGTGGTGTTACATAATTTTGATCGAGTTGGGTAAGTAAAAGACTCAATTTCAACTAAAGACCTTAGAGGATGCTCTTATAGCGAAACTTGAGAAGAGCCAAGCTAGCAAGGAAAAAAAGCTAAAAAAACATAAGAGTAAAGCCCATCGGGGAGTTTAAAACTATTGAGCTAGAGCCTGGGAACCCTAACAAGACCACCAGGGTCGGAAGAGATATGGTCGCTACATAGAATATCTCATGGTTAATCTTTTGCAGAGGAATATCAACGTCTTTGCCTAGAAAGCATCCAACATACAGAGAATCAGCCCCAATATAATCATTCACCACTTTAGCGTCTATCCCTTGTATAAGCCTATCAAGCAGAAAATGAGAACCTTTAATGTCGAGAGGATCCAGATCATTGAGGAGGAGGTCAACAAACTCTTAGATATATGCTATATTGTAGAAATTCAATATCCATCTTGGCTTTGTAATGTTGTACTCATCCCAAGAATAAGGGGCAATGGCACATGTGTAACGATTTACTAACTTAAATAAAGCTTGCCTTAAGGATCCTTACCCCTACCTCATATAGATTTATTAGTAGATTCCACGGCTAGTTGTGAACTATTGAGTATGATGGATGCCTTCCAAAGGTATCAGCATATATTCATGGCCCTTGAGGATAGAGATAAAACCTCTTTTATAGTCCCCAATAGAGTTTACAGCCTTCTAGTCATGCCTTTTAGACTCAAAAAATGCTAGAGCAACCTATTAGAGATTGATCAAATTTATGTTCAAGAATGAGATCAGCAAGTCTATGGAGGTTTATATCGATGATATGATCGTCAAAACAAATAAGGCCAAAGACTATTTGCTTAACCGAAGCCATACTTTTGCCATATTACGAGCATTCAGCATGAAGATAAATCTAAATACGTATATGTTTAGAGTTTGAGAAGGTAAGTTTTTGAGTTATATGTTCAATCAAAGAGGCATTAAGGCCAATCTATAGAAAATTCAAGCCGTATTAAACATTACTCCACCTCGAATAGTCAGAGATATACAGCACCTGGTCGAGAGGGTTATAACCCTTGGAAGATTCATCACCCATTTAGCCAATAAGAGCCTATCCTTCTTCAAGATTCTTAGAAATGCTAAAAAGTTGGGCTTTTAGTGGAATGAATAGTGTGATCATTCTCTAGTCAAATTAAAGCAGTGCTTGTCATCGCCCCTTATGCTTACCAAGCCGAAGCTCAGAGAGGTTCTGCATATCTACTTAGTTGTTTCAAAAGCATCGATCACCTCAGTCTTAGTTTTGACCAAGGACAAAAACCATCAATTACTTTATTATTGTAGTAAGATGTTCCAAAGGCCAAAACATACTTACTTAGAGATTGAAAAATTCACCCTTGCATTAATTACTGCGGCTCAAAAGCTGCAATAATACTTTTAGTCCTATGCAATGATAGTACTAACAAACCAACCATTGAAACTAGTACACTCAAAGCCAGATATGTTAGGGAGGTTAACAAAGTGGGCCATTGAGTTGGAAGAGTTTGATACCACCTTCCAACCTAAAACAACCATCAAAGCTCAGGTTTTGGTTGACTTCATCGCCGAGTGGGTCGATCTCCCCAAAAAGAGCAGTAAAACTCCTCTTGTTTAAACTTTGCACATCGATGGATCATTGACCATGTCAGGGGGAGGAGTAGAAGTGGCTCTTTGTTCCCTGTCAGCAGAAGAATGTGATTTTACGATCAAACTTGATTATGTAGTCACCAATAACGAGATTGAGTACAAGGCTCTCTTCGCTAGATGAGGATGGCTCTTGATCGAGGAGCCAAGCACTTGGCAGCAATCATAGACTCCTAGTTGGTGGTAGAGAAAGTCAAAAAATATTTTGAGGCCAAGGACTCGACAATGATCCAGTACCTGGCAAAGGTCAGAAGACTATTACAGTCATTCAAAAAATTCACTCTCAGCTAGGTACCTCGATCTGAAAACAAGCATGCCCTGTCCAAATTTGCTAGTTCAACCAGAGGTATAAGAGACAGGACTATAACGTTTTTGGTCACCAACAGACTATCAATAGGCACCCTCAAAGAGAATTTGATGGGGGAGCAAAAAAGAGATATTTTCTTCATGGTAAGATCCAATAGAGCTCTACTTGAGTCACAGCATGGTCTCTGAAAATATGAGGCTCGTCACTTTCGAGGACAAGCCACCAAGTTTGCACTCAATGAACATGGCCAGCTTTATAAGAGGTCGATCTCTAAACTATCCCTGAGGTGCCTGGATCCTGACCAGGCTCATGGGATCTTATAGGATATCCACACAGGCATGTGCGTGAACCATTCAAGAGGAAGATCCCTTGCCCATAAGATCATTAGGTGTGGATACTTCTGGCTCACTCTATTGAAAGATATTGTTGACTTTGTTCAGAAGTATCCATCATGCCAAGTCCACTCGAATCTCTCACGTCAACTCACGGTGCCTATGGTTAATGTTTAGATCGCTTGGTCATTCGACTAATAGGGGATCGACATTCTAGGTTAGTGTAAAAAATGATAGGTCAGCAAATGTTCATAATTATGGCAGTTGAGTACTTCACCAAATGGGTTAAAGCTGAAGCTGTCCCAAAAATAACTAACACAATCATCAAAAGTTTTATCTGGAAAAATATTATTTGCTATTTTGATCTCCCTAAGATCCTCATCTCAAACAACAGAACGCAGTTTTATAGTAGAAATACCTAAAGCTGGTGCGAGGCCTTAAAGATCACCTAACACTTTACCTCAGTAGGCAACCCTCAATCGAATGGCCAAACAAGGGTAACAAACAGAATAATCCTCGATCATCTAAAAGCCAGAATATAAAGAACTGGATTAAGCTAGGCAGATGATCTCGTTAGGGTGTTATGGGTGTACAGGACCACACCCCATATAGCTACGAGTCACAACCCTTACAGTTCGGTATATGGTTCTAAAATAGTTATCCCTTCTAAACTTATACAACACACAACTTGAGTGATTCACTTCAACTCAATCAGAAACACCTCAAAAAGGAAACTCGACTTGGAGATAATTGATGAGCGAAGACAAAAAACCTATAACACCATGTAATGCTATAGATCAAAGATGGCAGAGAACTACAATAAAGGAGTCAGGTCGTGCCATTTTAAGGTTGCAAGAATGTCGGTAAACTTGACCTAAATAGGAGAGGCCCTATACTGTCATGAAAGTATCAAAGCATAATGCCTATCGACTTGCTAACATTAATGGAGATGAGCTTCCTTACCAATGGAATGCCATCAACTTGAAAAAAAATTCAATGTATAAGAACGCTTTGTAATCATCTTCGTATTCTATGATATTAATAAAGTTTTAGTAATACTATTACCATACACTTGTAATGATATAGCTGCAAACACTCCCATCTACCTCACATAACTCAGATTCGCAAGTCAAACCCGTAGTCAACCTAAGAAGCAGCTTCAAGCTATCAAATCAAAGCTTCTAAGCCAAAGTTTCAAGTCGACCCCATAATCAATCCAAAAAATAGCTTCAAGCCAAAAAACCAAAGCTTTCCAACCTAACATTCAAGTCAACCTCATAGTTGACCTAAAATCAGCTTCAAGTAAAAATATCAAAGCTTTCGAGCCCAACGTTCAAGTTGACCTTGTAGTCAACCCAAAAGCAACTTCAAGCTATCCAATTAAGGCTTATGAGCCAAAGTTTCAAGTTGATCTCGTAGATGACCTAAAAGCAGCTTCAAGCTGCCAAATTAAGGCTTCTAGGAAAAAGTTTTAGGCTAACCCATAAATGGCTTCAAGCTGGTAAATCAAGGCTTCTAGGCCAAAGTTTCAAGTCAACCTAAAAGCAGCTTCAAGCTGCTCAATCAAAGCTTCTAAGCCCCAGGTTTCAAGTCGACCCCATAGTTGACCCAAAAGTAGTTTTAAGCTGCTAAATCAAGTTTACAATTGACCCTGTAGTCAATCTAGTAAACGACTTCACCTAATAATTAAAGGACTTTTCAACACTCATGTTCGATTATAATCGATCAGAGTAAGTTAGGTCACGATATTTGGCCAAAATAATTGTTCATACATCGACCACATAAATTGAGCAAAAACTTGCTACCAGATATAATCGTATTTATGTAAACGATGACTGTAGAATTCAACCATAAACATCTTTACTAAGTTAATAATTGCAATCGACCCTAAACTTGTGGGGTTTTAAGTTAATTACTTTGATTTTTAACCATCCATATTCGATAAGATCATTAGCATAAAGCAAAAAAAATGCAAAAGCATTAGATACACGCTGATTAAAATAACATTCTATTTCATTGAATGAAATATTCATTACAATTAAAGTACAACCTTTATCGAAAAAAAAAGAAGAAAAAATAAGAAAGATTACAAAGGCACATGGCCTATATTGGGCAACCACAATCTTCCTGAGCTGGCAGGAACTTCAGTTGTTACTCGAGCCCACATCTTCTCGAGTTGCCTGTGTGCCCTCTTTGATAGTATCATCAAGCTTATCACTTAATGGAATTGGCACTACTACCCCGAGCTTGGGCATCAATAATGCAAGGGGGATAACAACTTGTGCTAGCTGTGAAGGCCCTCCTCATCGATTAGAAACTCCTCAAAGCATAGCACATACTCACTCGCATTAATCATGCCATATCAAATTTCAAAGGCAAAGTTATTGGCGAAGTCGAACTCTTTCACCACGATGGCGAGCCTCCTTGACACCTTTGCCTACCTCAATTGATTAATGGTTATGGCCTTAATCAAGATGTTTCCTCCAATACCCTCTTTGGCTGTAGTCCCATTAGGCGAGGGATAGGGTCATAGCTACTCATTCAAGATAAGGCTTATGCGGTCCTTATCCTCTGCCCTGAAGGCATAGCCCAAATACTCAAGCTGCTTGATGGTTTTCTCAAAGGCAATCCTCACATCATCGAGTGAGAAAACTATGCTCGCATCTTGAAAAGCCAAGTAGGGCATAAATTATTGTACTATCTCCCTTTACATTAGCAGAAGCTTCCTAAAGAATTTTTCTTGGGCCTCTTGCAATGCTGCATTATACCCCACCATCCGACTAGAGTCTTAGCTCTGTTGTGTATCTAGTTGAGCTTTGTGTAGCAACTCATCCATCTGACTTTTCTTACGAATGGCCGCGACCAGCTGCTAATCCTTTGTATTAAGCTACCCATGGAGATCCGCAACCTCCATAGTTAGCTGGTTGACATAGAGCTGGGATGATTCGAGCTATACCTTCAAGGTATCCATATCCCTGCCCTCTTACAGCTGCTCCCGATCGGTTAGTGCCAGCTCCGACCATCGGTAGAAATGATACCTGAGTTAGCTCACCTGAAAGGAAGACTTATTCATTAGAAAAATATGATCAGCCAGAAAAAGAGCATTCGATGAGAAAATTATTGACCATATACTTACCATGTTGTAGTGGTACATTAGAGCCTTGGGTGCACCAATTTGGCTCAAGTCCATAAATTTTCTCTGGTCAGACACGAAGAGCCTGACCACCATGCATTTAAGTGTTGTGGCCCTGGTCGACCCCAACACCATTATGGAGGTCGAGTTATGGATGGCCATGTTCAACTCTTCTCAAATTGAGGTGACAAAAATTGGAACAACACCCTATGCTGTGCTTTCCAAATAGGCCATAGCCAGTGGCAGCCTTCTCTTTACCTTTATCACCCACCAGCCTCTTTTAGAGTAGGACCTCCTTGTTCGACTATAGGTCTTTTGCCTCGATCGGTAGGGCTAATGCCTATCATTACCGCTGGTTGAGTGGGAAAGCCTTTGAAGTTGGTGTAAAAGATATAATCAAAGGCACTGGAGCTACATTTGAACCTGTGGCCTAGCGGTGAATAGACATTGCCTGGCAACAATCCTCATTTCTTTAAGCGCAAGCCATCATTTCCTGATCTGCCAATACAATGTAAAAGTAAAGCTATTAAACTTGAGTAGAAAGATAGTGTAAAATAGAATCGTAACAGTCAATAAAGAACTACATAATCAATCACTAGTAAGCAAGTTTAGCTTAGCTAGCGACAAGCCAACTAGTATCAAACATCTCTCCTTAATTAAAATAGAGGCCTTTATTTGACCAAACTTGATAAGGTCTCGAATGAAGGTGTTTGGCTAGCTTGGGGTCGAATTTCCTGACATCTCAACATACCCCCTCTACCACCCCCTTGGTATATTGAACACCCCAAGCCCTTGAATAAAAACAAAGTGCTTTTTCCACTTTTGGCCATAGGAGAAAGATGGGGTCACTAAGAATTTTCAACATGGCCACACCGTAAGGTAATGAAATCCTAACTCCTCAATGCTACCCAACTTCTAGGACTTGAGAAGTTAGCGAAAGAAGCTGGTCAGTTGAATAGGTGCATCAGCATGATAAAACTATATATGGTTGAAAAGCAATTAGGAGGTAGCTACGTTATGCTGACCTCTAGACTACCTAGGAGGTTGACCACAGCTAGTGCAAGAGGGAACCTAAGCCTATACCTAAACCCTTCCTTGAAAACCATAATATAACCCTTTAGAGGTTGATGCATCCTATCTCATCGACCGAGGGCTAATAGTTCATACTCCATAAGAATATGGTAGAGCTCCTTAATGTTCATCAAATTGGTTAGGGTAATTTTTGAAGCAATCTCATTATAGTAATTTGGGGTGAAAAGTCAACCACATGACGCTGATACCTTACTTAGGCCTGTTTCACCCCCAGAAGCAGCTCTCTCGTCACTAGAGCCACTAGAGGTCGAGCTTAAACTCGATGAACTACTAGACGTGTTCTCATTCTCACCCTCCCCATGGAAAACTTATAGGCTATCGACGAAACTCTAAAAGGCTTGGAATGGAAAGAAGGCTTTGTGAATACAAAGCTTGACTAGGCTAAGTGCAGTAAAAGTGTAAAATGAATAATTTCACCATGCCCATTTATAGGCACTCAGATGCGCGAACTTAACCAATTGTATTAATTGCATAGCCATCTTTCAGTGCTTCATATGTCTCAACATAATAGATGCATTAAATGCACCAAACCTTGATTGAATATTCAAAAATCCTAGTCGACAATTTAAAAACCTTGGTCGAATGTCCATAACCATCAATCAGCTGTGTCTACTCCTTAGTTTTTCTCATCAACAAACTCGATCAAGATGGCAAGTGGGGGGGACTTATGATATGGAATAACCCAACATGCCCAACCCAACAATTATCGACTCTAGAGAATGCTTCTAGGCCCACTTTACATTTGAAGTCCAACTGCGCTTCCAGACCCAATTGGGCCATGAACATTGTTTCTTCATCTATGCAATAGCCTCGATCGAGTCGCTCGAACATAACTGCCAGATTGAGTAGATGGCTCTTGACCTTACCCAACGGGAGGCTTCAAACTACGTAGTCCCTTTAGTTATTTCTCTGGTTGACCAGTTTCTATGGTTAATCACCACTGACCAAAGTGCTCAATCCAGCGTTGAATCGTATCCCTGCCATATTCAATGCCTTAACAGTTAACATGCCTCCACATTAATGACGCATGCCACCCAATACCGCTTTTGCCACCAACTTTGTTAGGAGATGAGTCTCCAAAGTACCATTCTCCTAAGAAAGCAAAAGGTGATACTACCTGAAATAGTACAGGAATTAGAAATGACCTATAGTTTCCAAGTAAGGACAAAAGCCCTATACACTTGATCGGGGCATTTTAGACATATCATCCACCTGAAGAAGGCTATAAATACCTTGTTGTTAGCTGCCCTCCAGGTATGCCATTTTCATTATACACTTTTACTCTGTTGCTTGATTCCCTTACTCGACCAACACTAATTGAGCGTCAGAGTGCCTTACTCGAGGGCACCGCAGCTTGTTTGAGGTTTGCTAATGGTTACAGATCTTAGCCCAAAAAGATTTCACTATTGATCACTCGACCACCTTGGTCGATTTAGGCCAAACATAATCTAATTCAATAAAACAGCTTTCAAACTCATCAATAATAATAATAATAATAATAATAATAATAATAATAATAATAATAATAATAATAGTAAATGAAACAAATATAAATATGTGTGTTTATATATCCTATAATGTTAATAGTAAATAAATAAAACATAATGATAATGATTAAATGAACGATCTAACCTCAGACAACAAATCTTACCCTATGGTAGGATTGTGTCGAGCAAGTCAAACTTCTTCATCCTATTCTAAACACGAAAAAGTGAGGGAGTTGATGATATGGATAAAAGAAAGGAAAATCATTAAGGCCAAACAACTGTTAATAAATTGGATTATGACCCCACTTGAAGTTTAGTGCCTAGATGTACTAGTTGCATCTATGAGTATAGATCTCCAGACACATAGTGCAATCCAATTCACAATTGTGTTACACAAGGACTCGAGAGAAGTGTATGACTATCACCTAACAACCATCGATTTAGGGACACATGGCTTAATCAGAGGAACCCAGGACAAGTCCCTCAGAAAGTAGTATATTGACACTCACTATGAATACCCTTATGTAACCCTTTAGAAAGGATATTCTCTTTGGGGCAGAAAAAGTGTATATGCTATGATCAATCAATCATTGTATCTGATGTAATCTCACTTTCCATTTATGATTTAGATCCTTTTATACATAAACTGGCTAATTGGATTATCTCCTATCATTTTTTATATAGTGTTAGTCATTATAGCATGCTGCTCCTGCAATAATAAAATAATCATGAGTATTTTAAAAGTATAAGTGGGTGTGACAAAGTTATTGAGTGTGTTAGTAGAAGCAAAAAATTATGGAATACTTGTAGGAATATTTTTGGCAAAAAAAACCAATTTAGTGTACCATCTAATAACTATGGCTTTGTTTGGTTATATTTTCCCAAAATAACATTGTTTTGGAGAAACATAACCAAACATATCTCTATTTTTCCTCCAAAACACAAATTCTTTAATATATACATACATATATTATATATAATATATTTTTTGTTATTATTCTAATATTTAAAAAATCACCCAATTCCATTTTTATCCTACAAACCTAACAAAAAAAGCATTGATTTGACTGTTACAGTAAAAAATTATCTTCTCCAAAATATAAACAAACATATAAATTTTTTTTTACATTCTGCAATAATTTATTCTCTCAAAATATATAATAAACATATAATAAAATCAAATAGAAAAACATAGCCAAACATTCCCTATAATTTTGTAAGTGTAATAGCCTTTTTTATGTTTAGTAGTAATAAATAACCCTAGGAAGTTGTGTTTCACTAAGAATTAAGTCCACATCATCGATCAAAATTAAATCAATTTGAAAAGGCTTTAATAATAGTGGATTAATAACAAAGTCAATTCTATAAGTCTGTTCAATTAAATTAACAAAGCTCATTTAGTAGAGCCCAATAATTGCTTCGGGGTTTACAATAATCACAACAAAAATTAAGAAAAAATCTTCTTTTGATTTAATTAACAATTATTTAAAAATAAAAAACTATTAAGCATTAATATTAACTAAATTTAATATAGTAATATAAATTTAATATGACTTTAAGATACATAAGGACTCAAACTAGGGGTGGCAATTGTTTCATATCAAATTATTTCGTGTTGGGTTAGGTGGGGATATTATAAAATTTTTCTCAACCCAATAAGTTTCAATCCGAATCCAATTTAAAAGTTTTTGTGTCAATCCGAATCCAACTCATTTCAATATATAATTATTTTTCATGAATAATTCATCTAAAAAATTTACACATGTTATGTTTAACTAGAATATTAATAAAATAATCAATTTATCCCAAAATTTTGAAAAAAGTCAACTTATACAAAAAAATTTAGAAACAGTCAACATTATACTCTAATAGCCAACTTTTATACTATAGAGCAATTTGATAACTAGATTTCATTTAATTTTTTCTATAACATCAATAATATAAATATTTTCTTGTTAAACCAAAAGTTTTGCACAATCTAATATTAACAATAATGAAGTCGAATTCCAACAAAAAAATATAATTCGTCCCACTCAATAATTAATAATCATCCCAACATCACCAAGTAGTTAAGATTTATGTAGTACATAATAATCATCATTATTATGTTATCGGGTTATTATCGGATAACTCAAAACCCAACACAAATCAACCCATAATTTTCGTATTGCTTATCGGATTGACCCAATATCGACCCAACTCAATAACCCAAATCCAAACCTAATAATATTGTATTGGTTCATTTCATGTTATCGTATCAAAAATTGCCACCTCTATCTCTAACCATATTTTGACTTTTAATCAATTCATAAATACCAATAGAAAATAAATAAGCATTCAAAATAAATTTCAATTTAAGTCCTTTCTTGCTCTTGTGGCTGTGAATTAGCTCAAGAAAAAAAAATGAAAGAAAGAAAGAAAGAAATTTCAATTTAAGTCCTTTCCTGCTCTTGTGGCTGTGAATTAGCTCAAGAAAAAAAAATGAAAGAAAGAAAGAAAGATAGATAGATAGATAATCGAAGAATTGAAATGAACGTTCACAACCAATAAATGTAAAAATGAAAGTTCGGTGCACTGACCAAGAACTTCCCATAAAAATGGAAAAAAGAAACACAAAAATCAGTTCTCATATTTCAAAAATATTATTATTTAATTAGGAATTAAGAATTTCAAATCATTTTTATTTTTATTTTTTTTTATAGGTAAAGAATTCCAAATCATTGTACTAAAAATCTCCACGCTCTTTATAAATTGATGGAATTTAAAATCATTAAGTAAAACCGTAAGTTCATGAAACTACTAAATACTCTTCACACAGAGTATTTAGTCCAGGAAAAATCAATCTCAAGTCCTCCCCTCAATCCTCACCGGAAAACCACCCTTCATTTTAGCTGTCAAGTTCGTTATGTTTGCTGGCTCGGCACCTTCCACCACCACCGGCACCACCCTAAACTGCAGCAAGACACCCGCGACCACTCTCTTCATTTGTATGAAAGCCTTATCTTTCCCCAGACAAATTCTGGGCCCAGCCTAAAACACCAGATAAGTATAGGACTCCCTACTAACAAAACTCCACTTTCTAGCCACCGCCTCTCTCTACAACCACCGTGCGGGGCGGAACTCCCAATCTTTACTCCACACTTTCTCGACCCTGCCCATGGCATATGGATGATAACTCACCCTCATGCCCTTCTTCACGATTGTCCCATCAGGCAAAATATCATCACTTATAGCTTCTTGGTGTCCACAGGAACTGGAGGATAAAGCCTCATGCTTTCACAAAGTGAAGCGTGAGTGAAAACTATACCTTTCACTTCATCGTAAGCTGACGCTGCTTCTGATTTTTCTTTGATCTCTCCCAGTATCTCGTTTTCCATTTCTGGATGATCCGAAAGCAGCCAGAAAAACCACGTCAATGCAGCAGAAGTCGTGTCACGGCCTGCCAACGTGAAACTTATTACTATATCAGTGACAAAATCTTCATCTGAATGGCCTGAGCCCAAGAATCTTGAGAGAAGATCATCAGCGGGCTGATCCAGGGATGATTCCCTTTTAGCCTTGATTATTTCTTTCGCAAATTGTTGAATTTCGCCGACCGCATTCTTGAGCTTCTTTTCGGATCCAATGTTCAGAGCCCTCTTGATTTTCCAGAAACATGGAATAAATGAGCTGAACCTTTCGCTAGAGAGTTTCACAGCTTTTTCGAATGCGAGTGCAAATTTCCGCTGCGGCAGAGATGGCGACAGATGTCCTGGATCATACCAGAACGCGATCTTGCAAATGTTGTCAAAAGCAAATCTTTGAAGAATGTCTTGAAAATCAAGCACAGTTTTATTTGCCGCAGCGCTTTCGATGATCGAAATCAGGTGATCTGATAGCTCATAATCCACTACGGTTTCCATGAATTTCCGAAGTGACTTGGTGTAGAACTCGTGGCTGGAAACCTGTCTCTAGAATTTCCACTTCTCACCATCGGAGTTGAAAATGCCATCCCTAAGAAAGTCTCTCAAAGTGTTTCTGAAAAAGTCCCCTTTCTCGTAGTTGTGGAATTGGGACTTCAGAATGTGCTATACATTGGCGGCATTGGCCATAATGATAACACTCCGCCCAAAGGTGCAGTGGAGTGGGTAAGTCAGATTGGGTTTGGATGTCACAATCTGTTGTAATTGGCATAATTGGCATAATTAGTATAATTAATTATTAATTAATTTGGATGGATGCCAATTATAGTTGGAATCCAAAGATTAATTATGGTGGTGCAATAGAGGAAGGAATTGGTTAAATGTTTCTTGTTGAATTGTCCCACATGAAATGTTTGAGAAAGTGGAGACTTATTTAGACATTATAAAATCAAGTGGATAAGTTGAAGGGTTATTCCAAATCTTCACTTATCCCACATTGATTTTATAAACTAGTGTGGACTACTTTATATTGAACTTAAGTAAGAATACTTAATAAAGTGTTCTTTAAGGGGTTCATATGAGTGGACCACACGCGCGCTGCCACCGCCGCCCGGCCCTGGGTCTAGGTTGCGGGTGCGAGTGTTAGGGCGAATGTCTCAGTCTCAATCTTATCTTTTTGGAACAAATTCGATCTGAATTTTGAACTTAACTTGGATAATCGGATAAGGGTTGACTCAGTCAAGGCCCGTTAGATTAGTCTAATTCGATCAGACTAAATCAAATCTTTGAAGATTAAGATAAGATTTGGCCAAATTGATAGAGATCAAGTGGGATTTATCAGGTGGACGTGGGATACGTGGCGTTATATTGATGGATGTGTGACGTGTGTGGGACACATGGCGTAAAACTGATGGACGTGTGTGGCTGACATGGCAGAATATTATTGGTTGGGTGACATGTTAGAAGCCATTAACTGGCGGACTCTAACCCTAATCCCGCCTATAAATAGACTGCCTCTAGCAGTCTTCAAATACACTGCATTCATCTCTCAACATGCCTAAGCATCCGACTTCTGCCACTTTCTTGCTCTCTCCCAAGAATCCTTCCCTTCTCCTCTCAAAAATATTTTCTGTTTTGAATTTAGATATATACGACTATCTCATTCTTATTTGGCAACTGAGCACTATTCGAGGTGAATGAGACGGAGTGCACCTAATCGTTCTAGACCATCTCATCCTGGAAGGAGCTGCGCTGTACTTATTGCACTGGTGAGTCGGAGCACTCATTTTTTCAAGGCAAATAGAATTCTCTGTGATTTGGTTGTTCAATTGATTCTATTACGATACAAAATCCTGAAGATAAGTTTACTTTTAAATTCTAGTATTTATATTAGATAAAACTGACAGTATATTTTATTATTTTATTACCTCGATTGATGAATGAATTTTTGGCTTTTCCTGGACTCATATCTATTTAAATAATTACTAAAATTCTAATTTGCCTTGAATTTGATATATATATATATATATATATTTGAACACGCATGCTGTATGTTTAATTCTGATGACGCATGTTAAATCTGATATCACATGCTTGATTTAAATCTCATATTGATAAAAACGCACGTACTGACTTAATTGTGATTATCCGTTCTAATTCCTGATAATCTGATTTGCATATCTATTTGCATATTAGTATATCCTGCTGCGCCTTGAATTTGGAAACAAACATTCTTGAAGAAACGATATTTTTTCGTGTGTGTTTTTATCTGCTGAAATTCTGATTAGATATCCTGTCTAGGAATCTTTCCTGATATTTCTGAGTAGATATCTTGTTTAGGAAACTTAGCCTAGATATTCTGCTTTAGGATTTATTTTGTAATCAATTATGGCTGCAAGTTCTAGTGCTGTTGGTGAAGTTGTGTCAGCAAAAGTTGACCTTTTCAACCTTTTGAAAAAGTTCTTAGGTCAATTTTTTAAGCGTTGGCAACAGCGCATGAAAATTTGGCTAACGATGAAAGGTCTTCTTTTGTTGATTCAGTTGACCATGCCAGAACCAACTAAAACTGATCCCAAAATTAAGGTAATAGCCAATTGGAAAATGAAGGATCAAATTATTCGAGGGGTGATTCTGTCAGCTTTATCTGATACACTTTTTAATGTGTACTGTTCTATTTCCTATTCGGCTAAGTCTTTATGGGACGAATTGGATAGAAAATATAATATTGAAGAGCAAGGGCTTGAAAAGTATTCAATTTTCAAATTCCTGAAGTATCAAATGGTTAATGGCAGGTCTGTATCTGAACAGACACATGTATTGATGAATCTAGAGCATTCCCTAACTGATGCTGAGATGAAACTCCCAAAGAAATTTATGGTGATGTCAATTGTCGATAAGTTCCCCAAGTCTTGGGAAGGCTTTGGCATAACACTAAAGCATCAAAAAGGAAAATTAAATTTAGATGATCTAATGATTACCATAAGCATAGAAGAGGGATATAGAAATTAATCACATAATATTCCTGTTGAATATATTTCTAAGGCTAATGTGATAGTGGGAAAGAAGAAAGTCAACTTGAACTCAAACTCTAAAATCATTGATAAAGGAAAAGCCAAAATAAGTAAGAAACTGAAGGCTAACAGGCCATGCTGGAATTGTGGACAAAAAGGGCATTGGGCTAAGGAGTGTCCCTCCAAGAAAGTCAAGGCTAAAGCCCAGTCTACTGGACCGGTTGTCAACATGGTTGTTGGAGACACTAGTGAAACTGGAGTTCCTAATGCATCCATTGAAGAGTACGATTTGTTTAAACCCGAATTATTCTCTATCTATGAACCATATGATTGGCTAATAGACACTAGTGCTAATGTGCACGTTTGTGCTGATAAATCACTGTTTGTGTCTTAACAGCCTGTTAGCGGAAGGACAGTGATGATGGGGAACTCAAGTGCAGCCAAAGTGTTTCGGATAGGATGTGTGGACCTAAAATTTCCTTCAGGACGTATACTATCTCTGCAAAGGGTGCATCATGTCCCAGCAATTTGAAGAAATATAATAAGTGGTTCTGTAATAGTTAGGGAAGGTTTTGAGATTTCCTTCAAATTAAATAAAGTTGTAATTTTACATTACGAAACTTTTATTTGTAGAGGCTATCTTTCTAATGGTTTGTTTAAATTGCGAGTTGAGAATATTTTTTGTTCAAATAAAATTGATGTTTCTAATTCTCCTATCATAAATGTTATTGAGAATTCTTCTATTTGGCATAGTCATTTAGGACACTTAAATTTTGGTTATGTCAAACGTATGATGAACATAAATTTAATTCCTAAACATGAAATTGAATGAGGTCATAAATGTCAAATTTGTGTTGAAGCTAAGCAAGTGAGAAAGCCTTACTATTTGGTTGAAAGGCAAACTAAAATTTTTGACTTAGTGCACACAGATATTTGTGAGTTCAATGGAGTCTTAACAAAAGACAATAAAAGATACTTTATCACCTTTATAGATGATAGCAGCAAATACTGTTATGTTTATTTATTAAAACATAAAGATGAAGCACTAGAAAAGTTCATTACATTTAAAAATGAAGCTGAAACACAAACTGGTAGAAAACTTAAACGGTTAAGGTCAGATAGGGGTGGATAATATGGGTCCAACCCATTTCATGAATACTGCCAAAATTTTAGCATAGTTCATGAAGCAACAACCCCTTATTCTCCCGCATCGAATGGGATAGCTGAACGAAAGAATAGAACATTCATAGATATGATTAACAGTATGCTTTTGAATTCTGGATTGCCTGAGTACATGTGGGGGGAAGCTCTGAATACGGCTTGCCATATTCTGAATAGAGTTCCCCTGAAACATAAAGAAAGTACTCCATTTGAATTCTGGAAAGGCGGGAAACCTAATTTAAAGTACTTTCGAGTGTGGGGATGCCTTGCAAAAGTATTAGTCCCTGAACATAAGAGGAAGAAGCTAGGTCCTAAAACTGTTGATGCGGTCTTTCTAGGCTATATGGAAACATCTTATGCTTTGAAATTTTTTATTATTAAATTAGAGATTCCTGGCATAGATGTGAACACTATAGTTGAATTTCGTGATGCTACATTCTTTGAGAATGTGTTTCCCATGAAGACTGGGATACCACCAAATGTGTTTTTAGATTCAACCCTAGAGTCTACATCAATTCTGGTTCATGTGGAAAAGATGACAAATATAGGGGGCGATCCTAGTAGTAACACAATTCCAGAAGAACTGGATGAACCTAGACAGAGTAAAAGGGCTAGAGTCACTAAGGACTTTGGAAGTGACTTTGTTACTTACAATGTCGAGGGTAATCCTATTACTTTCAAGGATGCTGGCTTCCCCTAAAGCTAAGCACTGGAAGAAAGCCATTACGAGTGAGATGGATTCTATTGTCTCAAATAGGACATGGGAATTAGTCGATCTCCCTCTGGGGTATACTACTATAGGAAGCAAGTGAATCTTCAAAAAGAAATTGAAATCTAATGGAACCGTTGACAAGTTTAAAGCTAGGCTAGTTGCTAAAGGGTTTAAGTAAAAAGAGGGAATAGATTACTTCAACACTTACTCCCTAGTAGCTCGCTTGACTACAATCCGAGTGCTTATAGTACTGGCTTCTATATATGATTATCCTATTCACTAGATGGATATGAAACAGCCTTTCTGTATGGTGATCTTGAGGAAGAAATCTATATGGATGAGCCAAAGGGATTTGTAACTTTTGGAAATGAGCGAAAAGTTTGCAAGCTTGTTAAATCACTTTATGGTTTGAAACAAGCTCCTAAACAATGGCATGAAAAGTTTGACAAAACCATATTGTCATTAGCTTCATAGTTAACAATAGCGACAAGTGCGTCTACTGCAAAGTTAAAGGTGATAACTGTATTATGTTATGCCTGTATATAGATAACATTCTCTTAATAGGTTCCAACAATAAGATTATCAATGAGACTAAGTGTTTCTTAAAGAAAAAGTTTGAAATGAAAGATATTGGTGTTACAGATATGATTCTTGGACTTAAGTTGACTCGCTTAATTGAGGGTATAATAATTTCTCAATCTCACTATGTTGAGAAGATAATTGAGAAATATGATTACAAACAAAGTAGAATCGCTAAAACACCATATGATCCTTCAGTGGCTCTCTTTAAGAATGAAGCTGGTGTACTAGTGTCTCAATTGAGATATTCTCAAATCATTGGTAGCTTGCAGTATCTTGCAAATGGGTCAAGACCTGATATCTCATTTGCGGTCTCTAAACTTGCTAGATACAAGTTGTCCCAATTGAACCCATTAGGAGGCTTTAGACAGAGGTTTTCAGTATCTAAAGGGCTCAGCTTCACTAGCCTTGCACTACAAGAGATTTCCTGCAGTGCTGGAAAGATATAGTGATGCTAGCTGGATAGCCAAAAACTCTGAAAGTAATGGGTGTACAGGGTATGTATTTACCTTAGGTAGGGGCGCTATCTCTTGGTAGTCTACCAAACAAACTTTGGTAACTCGGTCCACTTTTGAGGCTAAGTTGTGCGCTTTGGACACTACTGGGACAGAGGCAGAATGACTATATGGGATGATGGTACAATTGCCCATGGTGACCAAACCTCTTCCAGGAATTTCTGCACATTATGATAACTAAACCACAATTGCAAAGGTTAAAAGTTAAAAGTTCAATCAAAAGACCAGAAGACACATCAAAGTTAGACTAAAGTCTATAAGGGAATTAGTGTCTGAAAGGGTCATAGTAATTGATTTTGTTGGAACCAAAGACAATATTGCTGACCCTTTAACTAAAGGACTTGATTTGTCCTCAGTTCATAAATTTAAGTTGGGGATGGGATTACAAACCCATCAATGATATACCTATAGTGGCAACCTAACCTACCAAGTAGCAATCCCACAAGGTAAGTTCAATGTGGTATAAACAAGCTGCTAAGTATATCAAGGTGCACCTACAATTAATTGGTACTTTGTATCTGGTGTCTCTCCCCTGAATGCCTAGTAGGTGTTGATTACTGCAAGTCGAGTAAGAGTTTAACTTTGAATGGGGCCAAGTTATTTGGACAAGATGCTGGCAGTGCATCCCTAGAGATGCCCAACTAAATGAATGTAGTCCTTTGGTCGGGACTAAAGGAATTGGGTTATTCCTGACAAACATTCATGACTCAGGTCGGGACACATGGCCTTAATGTGTCAATCCTAAAGATCAATGCATAGCCATTATCTCGTTGTTACTGATGGATGCAATCACAATCACAAGAACAAATTTAAGGCTTAGATCCATTTGTCTCGGTGGTAGCTGAAGACGGATAACTTAGGGAGTGGTTCAAACCAAAATGTATCATTTCTAAAAACGAGCTATGATTGAATCGGATAGCCATTATCTATGGATTTGTGGGGGAATGTTGTAATTGGCATAATTAGCATAATTAATTATTAATTAATTTTGGATGGATGCCAATTATGGTTGGAATCTAAAGATTAATTGTGGTGGTGCAATAGAGGAAGGAATTGGTTAAGTGTTTCTTGTTGAACTGTCCCACATGAAATGTTTGAAAAAGTGGAAACTTACTTGGATATTATAAAATCAAGTGGAGGAGTTGAAGGATTATTCCAACTCTCCACTTGTCCCACATTGGTTTTATAAACTAGTGTGGACTAGTTTATATTAAACTTAAGTAATAATACTTGATAAAGTGTTCTTTAAAGGGTTCATATAAGTGGACCACACACGCACCGCTGCCGTCGCCACCGCCACCCAGCCCGGCTCCGGGTCCAGGTCACGAGTGCGGGTGTTAGGGCGATTGTCTCAGTCTTAATCTTATCTTTTTGGGATAAATTTGATTTGAATTTTAAACTTAACTTAGATAATCGGATAAGGGCTAACTCGATTAAGGCCCATTAGATTAGTCTAATCGAATCAGACTAAATCAAATCTTTGAAGATTAAGATGAGATTTGGTCAGATTGATAGAGATCAAATGGGATTTATCAGGAGGACGTGGATGGACGTGTGACATGTGTGGGACACATGGCATAAAACTGGTGGACGTGTGTAGCTGACGTGGCAGAATATTATTTGTTGGGTGACGTGTTAGAGGCCATTAACTGGCGGACTCTAACCTTAATCTCACCTATAAATAGACTGCCTCTGGCAATCTTCAGATACACTGCATTCATCTCTCAACATTCCTAAGCATCCGACTTCTACCTATTTTCTTGCTCTCTCTCAAGAATCCTTCCCTTCTCCTCTCAAAAATATTCCCTGTTCCGAATTTAAATATATACAACTATCTCATTCTTATTTGGCGACTGAGTATTATTTGAGGTGAACGAGACGGAGTGCACCTAATCGTTCTGGATTATCTCATCCTGGAAGGAGCTGCGCTGTACCCGTTACACTGGTGAGTCGGGTCACTCGTTTCTTCAAGGCAAATAGAATTTCTCTGTGATTTGGTTGTTCGATTGATTCTGTTACGATACAGAATCCTGAAGATAAGTTTACTTTTAAATTATGGTATTTATATTAGATAAAACTGACAACATGTTTTATTATTTTATTGCATCGGTTGATGTATGAATTTTTGGCTTTTCTTGGACTCATATCTGCTTAAATAATTGCTAAAATTTTGATTTGCCTTGAATTTGATATATATATATATATATATATTTGAACACACATGCTGTATGTTTAATTTTGACGATGCATGTTAAATTTGATATCACATGCTTAATTTGAATCTCATATTGATAAAAACGCACGTACTGACTCAATTGTGATTATCTGTTCTAATTTCTGATAATCTGATTTGCATATCTATTTGCATATTGGTATATCCTGCTCTGTCTTGAATTTGGAAACAACACAATCTCTGATGTCCATTGCACAAACCTTTCTTTGTTTTTCAAGAGCCGAAAATTGGGTACGATTTTGGCAGCTTTGTGGGACTTGAAGTAGACAGGGTTTTGAAAAAAGCATTTAGTTTGGCTAAGATAAAGAAAAACGAAAGAAAAACTATGCAGAAGATAACTGAGGTTGACAAGTGCAGATCGAGCATTTTCGTGCAGAGAAAATCGAGAACGTTTTTGGGTAGATGTGAATTTGTGGCTAAGAATTTGGATAGAGAAGGTAGGTATTTATACTTAACTTTCAGGAAATTGGAATACAAAAATAAAAGAAAAGAGTGTATTTATCAAAAGAAAAGGAATAGGAAATTCTCTTGATTAAAAAGTTCGAGGTGACGCAAGCATTGAGGAAATGGATTAAAGGACAATTATACTGTGGCATGTGGGAAAAAAAAGAAGGTGCTTTACCCTTTGCATTTTTCTTCTCCGGTAAGGCAAGATGGTGACATCCTCCTCAGGGTTGACAAGGAAAGACATTCTAGAATCAGTGACATTGCACAGAAGCTTCCAAAGGAAAACGTGAGTGATGTCATTCTATTATGTTTACTATGCAATTTCTAATAAATGGATTATATATTATAATTAGCATGTTTCCCACGTCATGCATAAACTTAATAATTATAATTAAAAATATAATTTATATATTGTTTTTTTTATTTTAAAAAAGTAAATTTAGCTCATAATATATTTTTGAATTAAATAAATAGTAAAAGATTGAAGATTTTTTTTACTAAATTAAAAATATATAAATATTGAGAAAGATAATGAAAATTTATACTTGTTATAATATCATAACATTTATAAAGATACAACGTAAAATAATTACAAACAGAAGCATTCATGGGTCAGGTTTGAAGAGAAAATGAATCCAAATCGTTCATTCTTAATTGAATTAGATTGGTTCGTATTTTGTAATTTTTAATTTTTGAGCTCAAACCAAACCATCTTGGTCGTTTGGTTTGGGTACTTGGGTTCAGCTAAAGGGAAAGAAGAAGAAGAAGAAGAAGAAGAAGAAGAATGCAAGCAAGCACCAATTATAATTTTTTTAGTTTTTTAACTAGGAAAAATTGACAAGCTTCAACCATATCTAAATTAAAACTAAGTAAATAGCCTACATAAACAATATTACCATAGTATAATCCTATCATGACAATCAAATTATTATCAAAATATTCATTAAAACTCAAAAGTACACAGTATTGCACCTGAGCACTACAAGTTATAATTGTTATAAATTATCTCCTTTTTACTACAAGCCATAATTGATAATACAAAATTTCAAATACAAATTTAAGTTGAACATTAAATATAAATATAAATAATAAAAGTCATAATTTAAAAAAATAAATATAATATTTATTTTAATTAAATCATCGGGTCGGACCGAATTAGATTGGGTAAGTGAATATGAAATTCGAGAACCAAACTAAATATAATCGAATTTGATTGAATTTACCCAAACCAATTCAATTACTCAACCCAACCCATCGGAGTTTATCAAATTGAATTTATCCGATGAACACCCCTAATTACAAATCCTTATATCTTTTAAAATCATAAAAAAAAACATCAATAAGTTCAAGGGAACTTAGACAAGAAAACAATATATATATATATATATATATTTTTATATATAAAATACCTAGCCATAAGAATAATTAAGTGGGAAAGCTTTGGCACACTGGGAGGCACACTGTATGAAACATATATACCCTTATGTCTTTGGTTTTAAAAAACACAATCCACTTTTATGCAAAAATCAGAAAAAGTGGAACGGAGCTTCTTTATTAAGGTGTATTATATTTTGATTTTGCTGAAAATTGATTATACTATATATGATCAAGTATCGAAATCTTATCCTTACGTTGAGAATTATATATGTTTTCCACATAATAAAAATTATTGGGAGTGTTTGGTTATGATTGTTTAGAATGATTTTGTTTTAGGGAAATATAATCAAACATGTACTTATTTTTCCATCAAAATATTAAAATAGATTTTTTCAAAACACCCTCTTTTATTGTTCATTAACCCCAAAATTTTTTCATTTTTCAATATATACTTATTTATATATCATTTATACATCATATACATTTTATTATTATTTTTACACTAAAAAAATTATTGAATTCCATTTTCACCCTAAAATATTCAATAAAAAAGTATTGATTTAACTGTTACACCAAAAAATATCTCCTTTAAAATATAAATAGATATACCAAAACTAAATTTTAACTATTCTCCAAAATATAACGAAAAATCCATTACATTCACTAATACAATTTTCACATTTCTTAATCTCACAATTCTTAATCTCAGCTGCAACATTCATTCTCCATAACACTTAGTAAAATCAAGCATAAAATGCACCCGAACATTACCATTGTAATTCTTTAATTAGAATTTCATGTTTAAATTTTTATGCTCTCTCTCTCTCTCTCTCTCTCTCTCTCTCTCTCTCTCTCTCTCTCTCTCTCTCTCTCTCTCTCTCTCTCTCACACACACACACACACACACACACACACACACACATTGGTTTGATTAGAATATTAGCTTAATTCTAAAGTTTATTTGTTATTTTATTCTCTGATTTTACGAGGCATGGATGAAATATCTTATTTAAATTTCTTACAAGGCATTGATAGATTCTTTGTTTTACAAGGAATGTTTTGTTATTGCTAAGCTTAAAATTAAATTTCAGTGAATGTAAAAACACTAAATTAAAGATATATTAATCACATATGATATAACATTTGGCTTTTTAATTTTAATGATTTTTTTCTCGTCAATAAAATTCATTGTCCAAGTAGCCTTTTTTATTTTATAAGGAAAATGGATGTCAAATAATAATAAAAACTAAAATTAGTATCAATCCAAGAAATATACATATACAAGTAATTTTTTATCAAAGCAATCTTTTTATTAAATTATGTAATTTAGTGCTCCCTTCTCTTTAAACACTTAAAAGCTATTATGTCCTTTGTATATAAAATAAATAAATAAATAATTCCTACCCCCTAACTATAATTTCTCCAAAGATTAAGCAAATAGTAATTATATTTAAGGGAGACTTATTTAAAAGTACCAAAATCACTTTCTATATTTGTAATCAGTTTCCACTTGATTTTTGTTAAACCAAACTCCCTAATTTTGTTAGAATCTTAAAGTTCACCCCCTACTTACTTGATTTGATAAAAAAGCCCTTAAGTGTAATATTTTTCACTCATTTTTTTTTTCAATTATTTGTCATAAGCAAAAGGCAAAAGTAACCAACCCGACATTTGCATTGTCTTCTTCTCTTTTCATTTTCATCATTTTCAAGTTTCTTCTTCATTATTTTTAAATTTCTCAATTGCTTCTGAGTTTCTTGTATTTTTTCGACAATGTCAACTAGTAGTAAAGTTGGAGTGTTCAATCAATTGTTAGGGAGTTACCGCTACAAAGACCAGCTCCATATAATATTAATTATGGATACTACAACTTTAATAGACATGTATATTAATCTAACAAGAAAATGGAGTGAAATCAATGCTGAACTCTTCAGTTTAAGATATATAGCTCCACATCAAAGAATGTATGTGACATTGACTAATGACAAAAATGTTCTGAATATCGTCTTACTACATTTGACATTAAAGATGAACATTGTTGACATCTTAGTCAACTGGAAAGATGAATCAAGCAATAGAGCCAAGAAGAATTGTGATGTTTTAAGGTAATACTTTCATAGAATCTAAACTATACTACATTTTCTAGAGTTTTGTATATCAAGAGTTCTGAAATTGTACTCCGTTTATTTGAAAATCTTTCTCTATTTTAGAATATTCTATATTATACTTCATTGCAAATAAAATTGTACATCATTTGAGAAAAATTGTACACCATTATTTAAGTTTTATACTTCAAGTATTTAACTGAAAAATTGTCAAAAATTGTACTGCCATTGCTGGGGTTTTATACTTCATAAGTTTGGAAATTATACTTCACTTTATCTAAGATTGTACTTTATTTTCTTTTGAAATTATACTTCATTTTACCTAAACTTGTACTCTATTCATTAATTTTTTATACTTTAAGTGTTATATTTAATGATTATCCCAAATTGTACTGTAGTTGCTAGTGTTTTATAATTAAACTACTCCACTTTATACAAATTTGTAATTCAGTTATCTAAAATTGTATTTCAGTTCACATAAAATTGTATTCTATAATTTAAGTTTTATACTTGAAGTGTTCTACTAATGGATTATCAAAAATCGTATTGTAGTTGCTAAAGTTTTGTACTTCAAATGTTTGGAAACTATACTTCACCTTATTAAAATTATACTTCTTTTTGTTGGAATTATACTTTATTTTATACTTCATTTTACCTAAATTTGTACTTTATTCATTGATTTTCTACACTTCAAGTGTTCTATTTATTGATTATTCAAAATTATACTTCTTTTGCGGAGATTTTATATTTTGCGTGTTCTGAAATTGTACTTTCCTATATGTAAAATTGTACTTTCATTTTCTGAAATTATACTTGTTTCATTTTAAAAAGTCTGTAATTTGTTCATTGAATTACTATACTTCAAGTGATCCAAAATTGTACTTCATTATATTTAAACATTTACTTCAATTAGCTGAATCTATTATATTTCATTTGATCTAAAATTGTGCTTTTTTTTTTAAATTATACTTTATTTTAACTAAAACTGTACTCTATTTATTGAAGTTACATACTTTATGAGTTCTATTTATTGATTATCCAAAACTGTAATGCAGTTGCTAGGGTTTTATACATCAAATGTTCTGAAATTATACTTCAATTTATTAAAATTATTCTTATTTTTTATGAAATTATACTTCATTTGTCAACCTCAAGGGATATAGTTGAGGAGGAAATTGGTTTGACCAATGCATTTCACAATGAATTAGCTCTACGTAGCAAATCAATTAATGCATGGAGGAATTGCATATATGGGGAGGGTCAAACATTCAAGGATGCTCAAGAATTCAAAATTATGCTTAAGAATTATGCGGTGTCTACTTTGTGGTCATTTAAATACAAGAAAAATGAACAAAAAAAATCATAGCCATTTGCAATGATGAAAATTGCAAATGGAGAATCTATGCATCAAGGCATGAGGTTGATAAATTATTTGGCATTCAAAAATGCAATCTAGGGCACATATGCGGTGAGACTAATCTTTGAACAAAGGGACATCCTAAAGCCAATTCTGCTTGGGTTGCTAACATTATAAAGGATGAATTTAGATCAAAGCCATGTTATCAGGCCTCCACCATATTGAAAGATGTCCACATAGAATACGGTGTGGAACTTAGATACCATAAAGCATGGATAGGTAAGAAATTAGCTATGCAAGAGATCCATGGTGCTGAGAAGGGATCTTATGATAAGTTGAGGTGGTACTGTGATGCTGTGAAGAGAACAACCTTGGAAATATTGCAGACCGTGAGATTGACCCAATTAGTTAAAAATTTTGTCGGCTATTTATATGTTTCAGTGCCTGCCTTATTGGTTTTCTCAAAGGATGCGGGCCATTGATATTTTTAGCTAGCACCCATATTAAAAATAAATACAAAGGTTGCTTACTCAGTGCTGTCAGTAAAGATGCTAATGATGACTTATTTACGCTAGCATATGCAGTTGTTGACTCTGATAATGATATTAATTGGGAGTGGTTCTACTTCAAGCTAAGAAGTGTCTTAGATTCTCAATATTTTTCTGGCTTATCAAGGTTCACTTTCTTCTTTGATCGACATCCAACTCTTCTTAAGGCCATCCCTATGATATTTTCCAGTAGCCATCATGCAAATTGCTTGAGACACTTAGTAGATAACTTTAAGAAACAAGTAAGTGTACTTTAATTTTGTTTGCGAAATAATTATATGAAATAAATTCTAATTCATAACATTTAGCACATTATTATTCTATTATTTTAAATTTAGGTATTAAAGAAGTACTCTCTAAACAATAAGAAATATTAGTGCTCTACTTTTATGAAAGCTACATATGCACCTACAAGCATGCGTATACACGGTATATAGATAGTATCTTGGAGTCATTGCCGCTTGCCAAAGACTTTATTATGCAGTCTGATCCACAATGTTGGGCAAATTCCTTATTCAGTGAAAATTGATGGGGGTAAAAAATAATAATCAAGTAGAATGTTGGAATAATTGGGTTAAACCAGCCCGATTTATGCTAGTTGCAGCCATAATTGATCACCTACGCATACAAATAATGGTTATGATGTATGATCGATGAGAAGAATCTCATAAGATGGTTGGTTAAATATGTTCCAAACAAGAGAAGAAGTTGGCAATCAATCATATAAGTTCTCGATACTTAAAAATTGTCATGTCTAGCAGTTGAAGTTTTGAGGTGATTGATCAAGATAAATCATATACTGTAGATTTACATGGTAGGGTTTGTTCATGCAGAACATGGCAAAACTGATAAAATACCATGCAAACATATTTGTGCTTGTATCGAGTTAAGCTCACTTTCAACGTATGACTTCACCGATCAATACTGCCGAGTTGAGATGTATTAACAAACATACTAAGCAGTGATAAACCATATTCCTACATTTGATATGAATCAGTTCCAGCTAGATGATGACGGACTCATTAATACACTTAACTACCAATCTCAACCTGGGCGTAGAAAGACATAAAGAATTCCATCTAAAATTGAGAAACATGTAATGAAGTGTAAAAGATGTGGTAGACTAGGGCATAATCGTAGAACCTACAAAAAATCAATAAATTAGTTAAATTTCATACTTCAACAAAACATATTTTATACTTTGTTTGTTTCGAGTTTGTACTTTACTTCCTTCAAATTGTAGTCAAATTTCCTTTTACGTTTCAATTGAATTGAAGTGAACTTCAATGAAACACATTTTACACTTTGTTTTCCCTTAGTTTGTACTTCAATTCCATCAAATCGTACAGAAATTGTCATTGGAATCGAAGTGTTCTTCAATGAAACATATTTGATACTTTATTTGTTCCAGGTTTGTACTTCACTTTCTTCGAATTATACTCAAATTCCTTGCCTTGTTTTAGTTGAATTGAACTAAACTTCAAAGAAATGCATTTTATACATTGTTTTTTCTTGGCTTGTACATCAATTCCATCAAATCGTACTCAAATTGTCATTGAAATCGAAGTGCGCTTCAACGAAACACATTTTATATTTTGTTTATTCTGGGTTTTTACTTCACTTTCTTCAAATTGTACTCAAATTTCCTATCTCATTTCAGTTTAATTGAAGTGAACTTCAAAGAAACACATTTTATAGTTTATTTTTTATTAGTTTGTACTTCAATTCCATCAAATCATACTCAAATTGTCATTGAAATAGAAGTGTACTTCAATGAAACACATTTTATACTTCATTTGTTCTCGATTTGTACCTCAATTCCTTCAAATTATACTTAAATTCCCTGCCTCATTTCAATTGAATAGAAGTAAACTTCAAAGAAACACATTTTATACATTGTTTTTCTTGATTTGTACTTCAATTCCATCAAATCGTACTCAAATTGTCATTAGAATCGAAATGTACTTCAATGAAACACATTTTATACTTTGTTTGTTCCAGGTTTGTATTTCACTTTCTTTGAATTGTACTCAATTTCATACCTCGTTTCAGTTCAATTGAAGTGAACTTCAAAGAAACACATTTTATACTTTGTTTTTTCTTAGTTTGTACTTCAATTCCATTAAATCGTACTCAAATTGTCATTGAAATCGAAGTGTACTTTAATGAAACACAATTTATACTTTATTTGTTCTAGGTTTGTACCATAATTCTTTTGAATTGTAGTCAAATTTCCTGTCTCATTTCAGTTCAACTGAAGTGAACTTCAAAGAAATATATTTTATGCTTTGTTTGGTTTTGGTTTGTACTTCAATTCCATCAAATCGTACTTAAATTGTCATTGGAATAGAAGTGTACTCCAACGAAATATATTTTATAATTTGTTTGTTCTTAGTTTATACCTCAATTCCTTCAAATTGTACTCAAATTTCCAACCACATTTCAGTTGACTTGAAGTGAACTTCCAAGAAACATATTGTATACTTTGTTTTCTCATAGTTTGTACTTCAATTCGATCAAATCGTACTCAAATTGTCATTGGAATAGAAGTGTACTTCAATGAAACACATTTTATACTTTA
>JACGDI010005732.1:0-35668 GCA_014898725.1 Jacaranda copaia | reverse complement strand
AGTAAGGGGCTGCTTAGTCATCGACTATAGGGTTGACTAGAAACTTACGGCTAGGAGCCATTTAGGTGGCAGTAAGCGGCTGCTTAGTCATAGACTATGGGGTCCGCTAGAAGCTTAAACGGCTAGGAGCCATTTAGGTGGCAGCAAGAGGTTGTTACCAGGCTCTCATCACAGAGTACAATTAATGGCCTATCGGAGACAAAAAATGTGATTTTCATGTCTCTTGTTCCTCTGATGGAGCTGGCAAACTTGGAGAGAGCATCTGCTTATTTATTTTCAGATTGGGAAACCTAGCTGAGAGTAAATCTTTTGAATGATTGCTACAACCTCTTTACCTCGGCCAGGTAACGGGTCATCGATTGATCTTTGGCTTCAAAATTTTTCTCGACCTGCTCCGCTACTAATTGGGAATCCATAATAGCAACCAAGTGTTCAACCCCTCGCTCCAACGCCATTCTCATTCCTATTAGTAGGGCTTCATACTTAGCTTCATTGTTTGTGACTATATAATCTAGTTTGATTGCAAAATCGTACTCCTCAGCATTTAGAAAGTGAAGAGCGACCCCTATTCCACCACCATATGTGGTTGATGACCCATCCATGTACAAGATCCAAACAAGAGGGGTTGGGATACTCTTCTCGGGCAAGTTAACTCACTTTGCAATAAAGTCGGCAAGTACCTACGCTTTGATGGCTGTTTGAGGTTGAAAACTGTTATTGAACTCCCTAAGCTCAATTGCCCACTTGATCAATTTGCCTAATGTATCGGGCTTTGCCAACACTTGCTTCAATGGTTAGTTTGTTAGCACTATGATAGAGTGAGACTAGAAGTACGATCTCAGCTTTTGAGCAGCGATCACTAAGGCTAATGCAAATTTCTCAATCTTCAAATAATTATATTTTAGCCTTTGGAGTGATTTACTGCAATAGTAGACTGGTTAATGGTTGCTATCTTGGGTCGATACTAGTACTGAACTAATTAACGCTTTTGAGACTGCCAAATATATTTGAAGTACTTTTCCTAGCTCAAATTTTGCCAATATCGGGGGTGAGGCCAAATATTACTTCAACTCGATCAGCACTCAATCACACTATTTCATCCATCAAAAACTTATCTTTCTGGCGTTCCTGAGAATTTTGAAAAAGGGAAGGTTTTGTTGACCAATCTCGCAATAAATCTTCCCAAAGCCACGATTCTCCCCACCAGCCTCTAAACATCCCAAACCGTTCTTGGAGGGGTGACATCTAAGACTACTTGAATTTTTTGTGGATTTACCTCAATGCCTCTTTGGCTGACCATATAGCCCAGAAATTTTTCTCCTCAAACCCCAAATGTGCATTTGTTCGGGTTTAGCTTCAATCCGAACACCCTCAATATCCCAAAAGTATTACTAAGATCGAGCAAGTGGTCTTAGGCTTTTTCTATCTTGACTATTATGTCATCGACGTAAACTTCCATCAATTTTTCAATCTCTTCTTTGAACATGAGGTTGACTAATCGCTGATAAGTTATCCCGGCATTTTTCAAATTTAACAACATAACAAGGAAGTAATATAACCCATTAGGAACAACAAAAGATATTTTATTCCTATCCTCTGGTGCCATGAAGATCTGATTATAGCCTTGAAATGCATCCATCATATTTAACAATTCAGACCCAGTAGTTGAATCACTAGTAAATCTATCTGAGGCAGGCGGTAAGGATTCTTAGAGCATGCTTTATTCAAATTAATAAAATCATTACACATCCGCCATTGTCCCTCAATTTTTGGGACTAGGACAACATTACAAAGCCAAGAGGGATACTGAATTTCTACAATATACCCTGCATCTAAGAGTTTTCTAACTTCCTTTTCAATGATTTGAGTCCCCTCGACGTTGAACGTCCTTATTTTTTGTCTGATCGGCTTGTATAAGGGGTTAGTGTTGAGGCGATACACAATGATATTGGGGTCGATCCTTTGTAGGTCGGATGCCTTTCAAGCAAAGATGTCAATATTTTTCCTTAAAAAATCAACCATGAGACACTTCAAGTGGGGGCCCAAGTCTGTTCCAATATGGGTTGTCTTTTCGGGGTTACCCTGTTCAAGCTCAATGGTCTTAAACTCCCTGACAGAATCCACTCTAGTGTCTTCTAACTTTTGCTTCTTGCTGACCTGGTTCTCTTTGAGTTTTGCTATAGAGGTGTCCCCCAAAGTCTTCAGCTGTGGTCGAGTTTTCTGCTTAGTTGGCTAGATCGAGATGTTGTAATATCTCCACGCCTCCTTCAGGTTGCACAAGAGCTCGCTCGTGCCTGCTGAGATGAGAACTTGACTTTCAAATGATAATTGGACACGATAGCACAGAAGTCATCTAGGGTCGGTCAGCCAATGATGACATTATAGGCAAATGGGGCATCGACCACAAAGTAATTTAGCATTAATGTTTTTCTCCAAGGAGCCTCTCCAAAAGATGTGGACAAGTCGATCGACCCCTCCGGTATGATCTCTAATCCCCCAAATCCGACTAGCAAAGTGCGCACCAGCTTAAACTTCAACTTGCCCATGTTCATCCTCTTTAGGGTAGATAAGAAAATGACATTCACTGAGCTACCGTTATAGATCGAAATCTTGCGCACCTCAAAGTTTGCAAGTTTCACGAAAATGACCATCGAGCAATCTATCTTGTGATCAACATTCCTACCCTCGAGGTGGGTGAGGTTAGCATCAGTAAATAAAATAGGTTTTGTGCTCGTTGAGAGGTGAAAAGTTGTCTCAACAGCCAAAGCTTTATTAGACTTGAGTCTCCTTTGTATTTGCCTCCGAGCGGACTTAAAGTCCTTCCTAGTGGGACCTCTTGCAATCATGTCAATCACCTCTCTGATGGGTGGGCAACCTTCCTAGGCAGGCTTTTCTCCTTTATCTTCTCTTCTGGGGCTAATCGACCTTTCTCTATGAGAAGTCTGATCAGTTTTGCTCTTTTCAATCTGAGCGCCACGGCTAGGTATTTTTTGAGGTGGCCCTACCTGATCAACCTCTCGATCTCATTTTGGAGATTGAAGTACTCATCCATGTTATGCCCCTTCTGTTTGTGGAAGTGGCAGTGTTTCTTTGATTTCTTCATAGCTTCAGTCTCCGTCAACATTTTAGGCTTTTTAAGAAGGTGCTGGATAGTGTAAAAGACCTCCTTTCTCGAGATGCTCAATGGCGTATAGTCGTGGAAACGCTTGATTGGAGATCAACCTCGTTCTTTATTTTTCTGATCGTCTCTCTCTTTCTTTTTCTTCTTGACTTTGGAGGATTCGAACTTGAGCTTGGTCATTTTCTCCTGTGTCATATACCTTTCTGTCAGGTCGAGCAGCACCTCTATCGACCTGGGTCATTCTCATACTAATGCATTAGCGCATTTTTTGTGTCTGAGCCCCAAAAACAACACGTCAATCAAGAACTCAATTCTGGGGTTATCTATTTTTAGGACCTCCATGTTAAATCTAGTAAAGAAATCATTGAGGGACTCCTCCTCGCCTTGCTTGACGGTGTGGAGGTGGGTATGGGGGAGCTTCACCTTTCTTCTGTTGGCAAACCAGTGCAAGAACTTGTCGCATAACTAGTCATAGGAATAAATTGATGATGATTCAAGCTTCACGAACCAGTCTAGTGTGATGCCTTAGAAGGTGGTCACCAATATCTTAGCATGGATGTACTCATTGTGTCCATGCAGCTGTATCATGTGCTCAAACTGCATGAGATGCTCATTGGGGTCGGTAGAGCCATCGTACTTTGACAGACCTATTAGGACTTTGGTGTCAACGACGATGCGCTCATCAATGATATCCTAAATGAATGGGGGCCCTTTCTCTTGATGAGATCTTTGAGGAGCATCCAAGTTTGGTGCTCTATTGGTATTTCTCCTCAAAATCTCATCGAGGTGCCTGTTCAGTTGTTGGACTTGATGGGATACTTCTTCCCATTTGTCCTTATCTACCTGGGTGGCATTCCGATCAAAACTCGATCTAATATGCTTAGACCTATCGTGTTGCGGGGCTTGAATGGGCCGAGGCGCAAAATCTGTAGACTCTCCTCTTTTTTCACGATAATCACGCTTAGAGCGTTCTACCTTATCGCACTGCATAGCTTGATTAGGTCTAACATGATCTACTAAGTCTGCTATTTTCTTCCGTATTTCTAGCCATCTCCTTTCTTCCTACGGGCATTTGGGACTGATCTCGTGCCTAGCGGCTAGCTGCCTAGATTCTCGACAACCATGGCTATTCTCAAGAGACCTATTTTCCTGTAAGGGTGGCCACAGAGTTGCACTAGCGGTGGGAGCGGGTACTGTAGTGTGCCTGTTCAAAGCGATAGATAGCTTGGCTGATATTTGAGTTGAAATCTGCTTACTTATCAACTGCATCAACTGGGGCATGGTGAGCGTCACCATTTGCTCCTGAGGAACGTTGGTGCCTAGAGTGTGTGTACCTTATTGGGGGTTAGGGAGAGGCGGAGAAGCGAACCTCCTGTTCCTCTCCCTTTCGGTTGCTACTCTCCTGTATTTACCATTTTTCTCACTACAATCTCAATAGTTTCCCACAGACAGCGCCAAAACTGATGCTACTAAAAGTTGCTTATAGTGAAAGTGTAATATTTGGGATGAATTCGACCAGTGAGATTGAGTACTCAGAGCTGTATATCTCTCGCGGCCTGAGATCTACAATCATAACATACGTTAAACTAGCTAAGGTACCCCAAGTTAATGCATTCCGACGCTCAAGTTAGTTCAGGTCGAGATATGGAGGTTAAACAGAATACTGAAAGTATATAAGGCTTATAGCATATTGGGCATTATCTTGAGTGTGGTTGAGTCTGAAGTATTTATAGCCATCTCCAGGCGTGATTTGACCATGGTGCCCTTATCAAGTGTACTGGCTTTTATTTTTGCCAGGGGGTTTATGGTCATTCCATGTTCAAATCCCGATACTATTTCAGGTGGCTAGATCTCTTATTTTTTTGGATGAACAATGCCTCTGGAGGTGCCTCTCTGCCAAAGGTGGTGGCAGCAATTGTATCGGTTGTCACGCATTATTAATGTGAAGGTATGTTGCCTGTCAGACTAATAAATGTAGCGGGGATCTGAGTTAATGCCAGAGTGGGTCTTAAGGTCGATACGTGTTAACTAGACCTGACTGTTAGAAGATCTGGAGTGGTCTTGAGGTCAATGCAAGTTGATCGTGGATCCTGCCAAGTGAGGTCGATACTGGTCGACCAAAACAAACATGATGTTAGGCCTCCTGGGCTATCTCATTTGATGTTGGGCTTGTTGGACCTACTGGGTTATCCTATATCAACAATATTATTTTAACTCATATATTTAAAATAATTTAATTAAATTTAAATATAATTAAAATTCCTAACCCCCACTCCAACTCCCGTCTCACCATTACCCCCTCCCCATGCACCCACCCACACAGACGGGCTAGCCATGCTCGCATGGGCCATGGCCACCACTTGAAAGCTCGATCAGCCATGGCCGTCGCCTGGCCAAATCTGGCCAAGTGGTAGCCATGGTGACGGGTTAGCCGTGCCCGCTTGGGCCATGGCCAACTCATGCAAGTGGCCACCATGGCCACCAATTGGCCATGGTGAGCTTCTTGCAGGTGGCTAGAGCTCAACCAGCCATGGTTGCCGCCCGGCCAGGCGTGGCCATGGCTGACCAAGACCTCGCTTGGCCAGATCTGGTCAAGTGAGGTGTGCTAGCAGACTTCAGTCATGGCCTCGCCCAGCTAAAATTAACCAGGTGAGGTGTTGGCCAACTGGAAGCTCGACTAGACACCATGGCTAGTCCACTGGGTGAGGGTGGAGGCTTAGGGGCACGAATATATAATATATATGTATATATATAAATTCATATATTTAGATATAAATATATATTTAGATATATGTGTATATATAAATATATATCACATATATGATATTCGATATATATCATAAAAAATCTTAGTTGGCATTTTTTTTTTCAATTGATTAAGCCATATCAGCTACCAACGAGTCAAAAATAAGAAATATCCACGTGCCTGACAAGGTATGTCAGTTTTTTCAACGACTTTTGCTGGCTTCGGCGAAAAAAGGACTAAAAGTGACATTTTTTAGATACTTATAGGACTATAATTGATATTATGTAATTTATTGGACCAAAAATCAATTGAGGTATAATTATAGGATGAATATTACAATTTTACCCCCTAAAAACCACACTTACTCTCTTATTTTCTCACTCTACTTATCACATCACTAATTCATTTATCATTTTCTCATTTCACACATCCATATATATATATATATATATTTATATGTATGAAAATATTAAAATTTTACTAGTTAAAAAATTCTGAAACTTATGTTGACAAATTTAATTAAACTAATTATCAAAAAATGAATAAATTTAATTAAATATTATGTATGTTACTACTAAATAATTCATTTATTGAATAACCACTAAAAAAATAAACATATTTGTGGGGTTTATTAAACCCCCCGTAATTAGTAATAAAAATTAGGGGGTTTTAGTATTTTGTGGGACTTTAACTATGGGGTTTAACAATCCCCACTAATTAATAATAAATGATAAGAATTTTTAGTATTTAGATTAACAATCTCTACTAAAGATCCATCCCTAATTATACCGCTTATATATGAATTAAGCATCAATTTAATGTTTTAGTTTTCATTATCTTTAAAAGCTCAAAAATATTTCATAAAACTAACATCCCCAAATTTTAGTGCTAAACTAAGTTAATATAGATTTAATTAATTTATTTTATATTTTGATTTTTAAATTATTTTAAAATGTCTTTTAATTTTATATTAGTTTTTTTAATGAAAATAGTAATATATTAATTTAATTAGATATAATTTATAATATTACTTAATAGATATTTTTTGAAAAACGTTTTTCACATCATGTTTATAGCTTAAATATTGTTACTTTGGCCTTATTAAATTTTCCAGTAAAGAGTATAAGTATATATACACCTATCTACCCTAACTTATATCAGTTATAGACAAGTTGATTTGTGGCTCTTTGTAGGAGGGCGATGGCGCGGGTTTGAGTCCCGTTCCAAACACAATTGCGGAATTATGCTAGCCATTAACGGTCCATTTAATAAATAACTTCAACATGAAGGTTTGTGTGGCACTAGGATTGTAATATTTTAAAAAAACAAAAACTAGCCCTTACAACACCACAAGGATCTAGAAATACATAGGATTCAGATTTAGAAAAGGAACATACCTGGGTGAAAGCGAAAAATTCGAGGAGCAATAAAACTCTTTTCAACCGTCAAACAGGCTCTTTATTGGCGCATTAGAATCACCATCGATTTTCCCCAAGTTGGAATCTTCTGTTTTAGCTAAAATTTTTATTGAAACTCCTCAACCCTTTGAATATTTTTCAATCCAAATTTCAAACCGATCAAAGTACCAGAGGTACTCCCAAAAGATGCAAGAACCGACTGTGAGAAACAGCTCTAGTCAAGAGCAAAAACAACCAAAATAGATTGCCTCTAATGCAAACGTCCACACACCAAATCTATGGCCTATTCTCTACAGAAAAGCTGGAAAATATGCATAAAATGAGGGGAGGAAGGTTGGGAATACTGAGGTGGAAGGATGAGGGAGAAGGACAGAGTGATAGGAGACTAACAATTTAGATTCCTACTGCACAATATTGTTGGGAGAAAATCACACAAATTGTGCACACCTCACATCCATCTGGCTAGCCACTCTACCATATCCATATATAGGAGTGGTTACACACCTCCCACAAGAAGGTGATGCCAAGTGTCCCTTGCTTAGTTGGGCACTAATTTGTGATTAGTGAATTTAATTGAAGCACAAATTTTATCTAATAAAATATCTTACAATTAAATTATAATTCTTATTAATTGAACTCTTCATTTAATATTTCTCCCAAAAATTAACTTTCCAACTTAATTAAATTAAATATTTTAATTTAATCAATAATCGTTTGACTTAACTCTTAAGTCAAAGCACTTAATAGTTTAAGCTAGTCAAAATTAACTCAATCCTTAAATTAATTTTAACAAATTGTTAGTCTTATGACATCAATTAATTAATATTTAATTAATTTATCTTAATTTAACTCTTAAATTAATTTGACCAATTTAACATTTAAATTGATCAAGCCAAAATGACTACAATTTTACCTTCTCCAAAAATTGGTCATGAGTTTTCTAACTCTTAGAAAATTCTCCTTCCTTCAATAGACTCTGTCATTGGCTTTTGTGTGTAATCTATTAGGTTTTACTATTCATTGGGCATGAGCTTATAACTCCTTGTGACTTTTGGAATATCAAATATTCATTTTAGTTTAAACTCCTTTAAACTAAGTGACTCAATTCAATTAATCTTATTAATTGAAAAGTACCCAATCTTCATAGTCAATATCCAACCTCAAGCCCATGGAGCCCAACTAATTGACCAAAATGAATGCTCTTGAAGAACCATTCTAGCATTACGCATACCATGCAAATACGGTCCTTTCGGCTTTTATCTCCCAAAAGAGGCCTACGGTAAGATATTTCTTGGCTATCTAATAACCACAATACTATACTTCTATTCTTAATGTTCGATTTCCTTTGTGACTTTATCTTTGGAAATGCCTTCCCAAATTGTCACATCACCTTGTGCAAGAATTTCTTGAAATCGATCATTATAGAACACATAGAAAATGCACTCACCATTCGCAAAGACGAAGAGTCTAATTCCATCTTGGATCTCAAAAACCTTCATGCCAAGTAGCTCATACCTAATCTCAACCCAAAAGACCCACTAGGTGGTCAAGAAAAAGTCAAAGTATAAGGACCAAACATAAGGTTATCATGGACCTTTAGGTCAGAGGACTAATAATATGCACTAGCGTAAGCAGGAAAACTAGCCACTACCGACTTACAATTATGGCTATCTAGTGGATTCTCTTATTGGTCTTTAATGCCTTGTTCTCTGACAAGCACTCACTAACATGCATCCATATCTCATACAATTGCTTATGGAACAAAACAATCTCCAACTTTTGGATTTATGCATTGTTAGTGAAAATCTATCCGGATCTTAGATGCCCTGTCTCATAAGATCCAATGACTTGAAAATTTAAGATGACGACCTTATAAGACTTATTCCATAATCACCACCTAGTATGTGACCAAGTCCTGTAGTCTTATATGATCAAGAGGCTTTATCCAAATGCAAGTGAAGTAAATAAAGAGCATAAGATGAAGATAGCCATATAATGAGTCTCATTCAATCAATATTATCTTATAATGAAATAGTTTACAAGGCCAATCTAATTGACTTGCAGAGCACTATTCCAATAAAATAATTTTTCTTTGATTTCTTTCAGCACACATATCTTTTTTCAAAATAGGAGGGTGCCTTGGTCATCGACATCGACATTGAACTTGAATCCTTCAACAATATTGGCATTTTCTTTCTATTTCAGTATCTATTCATCTCCAGCTTGAGCTCATCTAATTTTGTCATACAATTCTACCTGTACTTTTATCCCAACAACTTAAGCATGCTGCTTAAATTTTAGTATAGAACCTAATTTTCTATCTCTGAATGTTCTGTTGCTTGTAAATGAGTCAACCCAATTTTTTAGCTTAATGCATCGGCTACCACATTAGCTTTGCAAGATGGTAGATGATGGAAAATTCATAGTCTTCGAGGAACTCCATCTATCAGCGCGGCCTTATGTTTAGATCCTTTTGTGACTGCAAGTACTTAAGGCTTTTGTGGTTTGTATACACCTCAAAGATAGCACCATAGAGATAATGCCTCCACTTTGACAATGTAAATATGACTACAGCTAGCTTTAGGTCATGTGTTAGGTAATTTTCTTCATGGGGTTTTAATTCCTAGAGGCATAGGTGATAACACGCTCCTTTTGCATTAACACACATTCCAACCCCTTGTTAGAAGCATTTGTATACACCACAAAGCCCTCTAAGCCATCTGGAAGAGCTATGTAGTACCCCCACTTGGGATAACACCTAAGTTGAGGTACTATTCCAATTCATTTCTTAAGCATGCATCAATACAATCAATAGGCCCATAAAATTTTCATAACTTTCCAATAACGTCAACATCATCACAACTTTACAGCATACTTTAATCTAAATACAGAAGCTATATTAGAGCAATAGATACCATATTAAGAAGTTTAATAATATTCAATCCAAAACATCATCACTAGTATCATGATTCACATATACAAACAATAAGTTTATCAATAGTCATGACATATCGCAGCATCTCTTATCAAAACAACCTAAAGTGCAGTTATATATATACATATACATAAACAGGCCCTAATATAATTCATGTATACCAAGTTTGTTGGTCCTCATATCCTTCTATTTCATACCTGTCTGAATGAAGACAAGTAATGTATGAGAGTAAGTCATAAGGACTCAGTTAAGATAGTGTAAAGTAATGTGTGACAAATTAGGACTCAAGGTTCATAGATAGCTACTAATAGCAGTGGTAGTTTATCATCAGAACAACGAAGCATTGCTAAAAGAGATCAACAAAGAAAATCATGATTCTAACAAATGCTAGGTCGGAAGCTATGACCATTGGCTCAATGGCCTATTCGTCTCAATTGATTCTGCTCAGGAGGTATAGGGATATCTCAACTGATCACAATTGAGAGATATAAATGTAGCTTATTTGCTTAGGACATCAGCTTGATCTAGATTGGGATATCACTCTAGTATTATTACTCCATGAGCATAATATAATTTCTATATTAGCAAACCCAACCACATATACAAGCTAAAAATTAATACACCATGCATATCAAAATATCCTAATGCCTCCATAATAGTACAATGCTAGTTCAGTTCGGTATAGTAAATAATCAGTTTAGTAGCTCAAGGAAAATAGCTCGGCGTTTTAGTGGCTCAAACATATCAGCTTGGCAAGGCACTCAGCCCATAGTTCTCCTGTACACTTATCATTCAATTTGATCATTCAACTAATCAAAATGCTAGCATGGCAGAACAAAGAGTTTCATAATACGGTTTCAATAAGGCATTTACGATAACTAATGACACAAAATCAATCAAGAAGCCAAAATAGATAATAATAGTATAGGATACATTTCAATCAGTATGATAACACATAAGACATGAAATCGTTCATGGCACTAGAGTAGAATGAATAGTTTATCCAAAACAGTCTCGATACACATTCGACAATAGTACTAATCACAGGCTCAACAAATAACGATAGTCAATGATATTCAATGAATAACAGTTAAGGCAATAGAACCTCGTAGGGTTTATAAGTTTAGAACAAACGATAACCATAGTTAAAATAATAAAACCTCACAGGGTTCAGAAAATAGCAATAATGATAATTAGATTGGATATCAAGAAGTAGAACCTCATAGGGTTCGGCAATCAATCAATAATAGTAATGATAGCAAAGACAAGTATCAATTTAACTGAACCTCACAGGGTTTAATCACAATAACATTGCTTTACTCAAAGAAATACAAGGTTATTTGATCTTTACCTTAACACATCAGCGATGTAGTCAAACTTTACTGATCCTCAGGATCAAATACTCTGTCACCTATTCAAAAGAGTAATCTTATATTAGAACCCATGTTCAATCCTAACGATCACTAACACTCAAAATTATGCCAATAACAACACAAATTTGAGTAATTATCCTACTGATACATAGGCTAGGTTTGATTCAATATTACTGCCTTAAACATGCTATTAGTATCGAATATATAGATGTATATGAGGTTCACTCATATATATAATTCTATAATGACACTTGATATTGATTATAATAATCGAGTTATCAATAAAATCCAAGCTTTTGTCGATTAAGTCATGATTACATAAAATTAGGGTTTTCTACTCTAATATGCTATATAACCTATAGTTTACATGAAATTAGGGTTCGAAAAAACAGAACGTTTATTAAACTAAAAAACTTATCGGTTCATGGTTCACTAGTTCAACTATCGTTCAAACCGTATTTGAACAGTAATTGAATCATGACGTCATAATTATGAAATATATATTTATATTACATATTACTTAAAAATTAAAAAAATACCAAAATATAAAATATATAGAGTTTAAAGGATATTGTCCAATATTACAATCCTAATTTTACTATTCACATTATAAATGATTGCAATAGTTTAAATATATTAAGTCTAAAATTTAAAACTGAGTGTATAAGTTAATTCTAAATTTTAAACTCTAAATTAAGGCTTATTTTTTACTTTTAGATAGCTTGTGAAGTATACCTTAACCTTCAAACTTTGTATTTAGACCAAAAAAAAAATCAAAAAAAATAATTTTATTAAAAATTAAATAAAAAATCGATTCGGTTCAACGGTCTAATCGGCCGATTTGAACAATTTTAATAAAATATGATATTTTTTTTTTCATTTTTTTGGTTTTTTGAGAAAATCAAATTGGTTCATCGATCGATTAATAGTTCGATCGGCCGGTCCAATTTGATTTTTAACAGTGCATCAAATAATACCATTTTGGATTCACTAAGCTCATTTAATTGATCAAAGGTGGTTTGTTTTCATGCATGGGTGTTCTGATCAATTGTTTCTAACATTATATTCGATAATACAAGGTGTGGCGATAATTGGAATATGTCTATACACACATGCAATTAAATATATAGCCATAATCATTTGTATACCAATTTTTCACAAATGAGTTGGAATTTTGATGATCATTTTGCATATATGTGTTCATCACAACGAGATGGTGATTCTGCCTAGTCACCACCATTGCCGTTGGAAAACTAAACCACCACCACCACCAGGAGATGCAGCTCAGCTCACAGAACTCAACCCCAAGTTAATTTCTGGATTTTCCTTCGAATTGAGCTTCAATTTGGCTTAAAATCGAAGATCACCACCAAGCTTCACCTCATCATTTCCTCCAATTACTCCATTGCTGGCGATTGTTTCCAAGAAGAGAAGGTATGAACGTCCTCCTAAGGTTGAAAGCTTCAAAATCTGACCCTTGGTTTTGTCAAACGATCGCCGAAGATCAAGTCCCATCAAGCGCCGCCATTGCTCACTTTTGGGCATCAATTTCACAGCTGTTTGTTAGTATATTCCAACTGCAAGTGGGGTCATCGTGATCCTAGCAGTGAGAGGAAGGTGATGGTCAAATTTATTTCGGGTTTTGGAGAGTGGTTAGAGAAGTTGGTTGGAAGGGGAAAGAGGTAGTGCGTGGTGATGAAGAAGGAAGAATAGCGGTGAAAATGAAAATTTCAATTTTTATAGACTCAACTTTTTCAAATTTGCATATTGACCCCAACTATTTTAGAAATCATTCAATTGGGTCCAAAAAGTTTTTGATGGAGTTCAATTTGGCCATCGATTCCATGAGTCCTCACATTGGGCCCTCTAATTTATTTAAATTAAACATTAGTCTCCCATAATTAAATAAATGGTACAATCACATCTTTTAAAAGTGCATTTTAACCCACAAAACTTTAAAAATTTTGACAAATATTAAATAAATTCTTAGAAAATAATATTTAAATAAAATATCAAAATATCACAAATTTTAAGGGTGTTACAATCCCTCTCTTAAAAGAATTTGGTCCCTAAATTCTCACCTGACTATTGAAAATTTTTTAGATATTGTTGGTGCATGAGGTCTTCTGGTTCCCATGTTACTTCCTCAACATTTTGGTTGAGCTAAAGAACTTTCACTTGAGGAATCCTCCGATTCCTAAGATCTTCAAACTTTCAATCCAGAATGCTAACTGGCTGTTCCTTATATGTCAAATCACTTTGCAATGGCACGCTGGCTAGGGGAATAATATAGGAAGGGTTAGGGTAGTATTTTTGAAGCTGTAACACATGAAAGATGTCCTGAATGCTTGTCACGCTTTACGATAAAGCTAAGTAATATGCCACGGGCCCAGTCCTTTTGCTTATCTCATGAGGGCCAATATATCTAGGGCTTAGCTTTCTACCTTTGCCAATCCTTCAAGTCCCCTTTCTCAAAAATACTTTAAGAAAGACCTAATCACTCACTTCATACTCCAAATCTTTTTTCTTATTATTCGCATAACTCTTCGGTGATCTTTTGCAGCTTTCATTCACTACTTGATGATCTCAATGTTTTCAATAGCCTCTTAAATTGGTTCTGGCATGATAGTTTCTAGAGACTTATTGCTACCAGCTTCGTGTTCCTCGAGGTCCCAATGAAACAGAGATCGACATTTTCTACCGCATAGTGCCTCAAATGGAACCATTTGGATAGTAATTGATAACTGTTGTTATATGCAAATTCGATTAAAGGTAGATGTTGACTCCATTTCCCACTAAAGTCCAAGACACAAGCCCTCAACATATCCTCTGGTTTTTAGATGGTTCTCTCATATTATCCATCCATTTGAGAATGAGCAGTGAACTGAAATGTAACCTTGTCTCCAAGTGCTCATGTAGAGCTTTCCAATATCTTGAAGTAAACTTTGGATCTTGATAAGATACAATGCTGATCGGTACTCCATGTAGTCTCACAATTTCTTTCACATATAGTTCTACCAATTTCTCAACTTTATATTGCGTCCTAACTAGTAGGAAATGAGCAAACTTAGTCAACCTATCCACTATCACCCATATGCTATCATTACCTCCCTTGACTGTTGGCCGGCCTGTCACAAAGTCCATACTGACTTGTTCCCATTTCCAATTAAGGATGAAAAGTGGTTGGAGTAATCCAGATGGTTGTTGATGTTTAGCCTTTACCAACTGATAGGTTAACCATCTGCATATATAGTCCTTGATATCCTTCTTCATTCTATCCCACCAAAATTGCTTCTTCAGATCTCAAAACATCTTAGTATCTCCTGGATGTATCGTGAATCTTGTTTTGTGTGCCTCATCCAATAATCTTTCTCTCATCTTTTTCAACACATAGATCCTTTTGCAAAATAGAAGGGTACCTTAATTGTCAGTATTAAATTTGAATCCTCCAGACTCCCTTATTGCTTCTTTTTATCTCAATATCCAACTATCCTAATCTTAAGTTTGCCATATCTCAACATACAACTCTAGCTGCACACTCAGTCCAGCAAGCCAAACTTTCTACTTCAATATCACCATGGTATCTGTTCTCAAAGCTTTTATCACTGTTGTTCCTACTATATGGGCCATTTAGCTCTATAGCTTAGTGCAACTGCCACCAGGTTTGTTTTCCTTGGGTGGTAAGAGATTGAGAAATCATAATCTTTGAGAAATTCTACCCATCAATGCTATCTCATATTTAGGTCCTTCTACAACCTCAAATATTTGAGACTCTTGTGGTCTGTGTATGCCTCAAATGTAGCTCTATAGAGGTAATATCTCCACTTAGTGCAAAAACTATTGTGGCAAGCTCTAAGTCATGAGTGGGATAATTTTCCTCATATTGCTTGAGCTTTTGGGATACATAGGCAATGACTTGCCTCCTTCGCATCAATACACACCTAAGTCTTTCTTTTAAAGCATCCATATACACCAAAAAATTCTCCAATCCCTCTAGAAGAGCTAAAATTGAGGCCATTATTAATTTGTTCTTCAGTTTTAGAAAGCTTCTCTCGCAATTGTCATCCTAGTTAAATGGTTGATTTTTTTAAGTTAGCTTAGTTATTGGACCAGCTATTTTAGAAAAATCCTATACAAACCTTCGATAATAGCCAGCTAGACCCAAAAAACTACAAACTTTTGTCACATTCTCAAGCTTTTTCCAATTGACTATTGCTTCTATCTTAGAGGGATCAACATCCACTCTACTCCGGGATATGATATGCCTAAGAAACAATACCTTCTCTATCCAAAATTCACCCTTACTAAACTTAGCATACAATTTATGCCCTTTTAAAGTTCTAAGAACTAAGTGTAAGTGCTCAACATGTTCTTCTTGAGACCTCAAGTATACTAGGATATCATCAATGAAGATAACCACAAACTTATCAAGATATGGTCGAAATACTTGATACATTAGATCTATGAATGCTGCTGGAGCATTTGTCAATCTAAATGACATTACTACAAACTCAAAGTGATCATATCATGAATTATAGACAGTTATAGAGATATTTTCTTCTCTAATCTTAACTAGTACTACCCTTACCTCAAGTCTAACTTTGAGAAAACTATAGATCCTTGCAATACATCAAACAATTCTTCCACATGCGGTAGGGTATATTTATTTTTCATAATGACTTTGTTTAACTCCTTGTAATCAATGCACATTCTCAAAGATCCATCCATTTTCTTAACAAATAGCATTGGGGCTCTCCAAAGAGATGTGCTAGGCCATATAAATTTCTTTTCTAGCAGCTCCTGAAGTTGATCCTTCAATTCTTTCAATTCTACTGGTACCATTCTATAGAGAGTTTTGGATACTAATGTGGTTCTTAGGAGAGCGTGAATAACAAATTGTATCTCTCTATCTAGAGGTAATGAGTTTAGCTCTTCCAAAAATACTTTAGGGTATCCAACCACTACTTCTACCTCTTTTATTTTAGTTGTATCCCATGGCTTATTAATAAGATAAGCCAAAAATCCCCATCTGCTTTCCCTCAAAATTCTTCTGGTTTCCAGTGCAGACACAGTTGGTATTGGATGATTTTTATCCACCGATTGGTGGGTTAATACCGACATCTTATTTCTAAGTGTCACACGCTTCATGTAACAGTTCGCCTATGCTTGATGTCTATATGGCCAATCCATACTAAGAATTAGATGATACCCTTGAATGGGTATTTAAATAAGATTGGCTAGGTATATCTCACCTTCTATAATGAGCGAGCATTCTTGATATATAGTATCAATAGTTAATCCTACTCCTAATGGAGTCAAAACTTCTATTTGGTATTCCATAGTTTTAGGTGGTTTATTCATCTTTTGTGAAAATAAGTTAGATATAAAAGAGTGGGATACACTAGGATCATACAAGGTATTACAAGAAATTCTAAAGATAGAGATCAACCTTCGACCACCTCATTTAGGTGGGTGCATCCTCTCTTATTGGGGTATAAGTGTGAGCCTACACTTTCTTCTTCCTTTCTCAACCAGTAGGTGCTGACCCTTTCCTCTTTGGGCAGTTTTGCAAAAAGTGTTGGTCGCTGCCACATCGCATGGATTTATCTTGCTTCATGTCCCAACCTTTCGCAGAATCCACACTATTTCTGACTCGTACCTTAGGCTGGTTCCATTATCATTTTAGCTCATGGTACATAAGGCGTAGCGCTGCCAATTTGTAATTTAGGTTGCTTTCTTTTCGCTCTACCTTACCTTTCGGGGTATGGACTCGCTTTTCAGTTCCTATCTTCAATTTTGCAAATTTCCTACAATTTTGATTCTATTTCCAGTACTTTGCTCACTACTATGTTTAAGTTCGATTGATCAAAAACTACCAATCCTCATCAAAGTTTTTGTCTCAACCCCTGCATGAATTGTCGGGTTTGTTTGCTCCTATTTTCCATCATGAAAAGAGCATATTGAATTAACTGACTAAATGTTGCCTCATACTGGCTGACTGAATGGTTCCCTTGAATTAGACTCATGAATTATCTTTCCCTCGCCTACTTGACTACCAAGGGAACATACTTATTCATAAATTCCCGGGTGAAATTTTCCTAGTTCTTATGGGTTCCAACAGTAGTCTATCTATTGCTTCACAAATTTCATTTGAGAAATAGGACCACGAATATGTTGGGGTCAAATTCTTCCTTATTTCAAAACTTAGTTAGAATCTCTAACTTTCTATTCTGCTCTATCCGTTAGATTCTCATTGGCCCAAGTTTCTCAACTTACTTGTTCTGGCCTGAGCCTTTCACATTTCAACTTATTCCCGGTATAAGTCACTAGTCTCTATGTCTAAATTCAAAGTTTCCCATCCTTGTGCTACTTATATATATCTTTCATTTATTCCACCAACCATTGAATACAAAAATTTCATTTTCAAACCCAAAGTGTTCATAAGTTTTAGAGTGACTCAATTCATACCTATCAATACATTCACAATCTACAAAAATTTTTCTTTTCCATTCTTAAATGATATCTCTAATTCATTAAATCATTCACCATCACAATAGTCTTAAGCAAAAGCAAGATAGTTTGACCTATAACTTAAGTTTTCCTTGAGGCATATGCGATCATTCTCATATAACCAAATTTCCTTATCCCGAGTGTTTACATCTTAGATGCTTCCCAATTTAAATTAAATCTGTAGTATCATAGAATTTCACATCCAAGGATCAAATCCTAGCGTAGCTTAGGCTTTCCAAACCTAAGCTTTGATACCACCTGTAGCACCTCCCTTAGGATAACACCTACGTTGGGCACTATTCCAGTTCATTCCTTAAGCATGCATCAATAGAATCAATAGGCCCATAAAATTTTCATAACTTTCCAATAACATCAACAACATCACAACCTTACAACATGCTTTAATCTAAATGCAGAAGCTATATTAGAGCGATAGATACCATATTAAGAAGTTCAACAATATCCAACCTAAAACATTGTCACTAGTATCATGATTCATATATACAAACCATAAGTTTATTAGCAGTCATGACATATCACAACATCTCTGATCAAAACAACCCAAAGTGCAATCATATATGCACATACATAAATAAGCTCCAATATAATTCATCTCTATTAGGTTTGTCAGTCCTCATATCCTATTATCTCATACCTGTCTAAATAAAGACAAGTAATGCACAAGAATGAGTCATAAGGATTCAATAAGGATAGTGTAAAGCAATGCATGACAAATTAAGACTCAAAGCTCATAGATAGCAAATAATAGCAGTGATAGTTTATCATGAGAACAACAAGTATTGCCAAAAAAGATCAACGAAGGAAACCACGATACTAGCAAATGTTAGGTCAGAAGCTGTGACCATCGGCTTGATGGTCTATTTATCTCAACTGATCTTGCTCGGGAGGTATGGTGACATCTTAACTGATCATAGTCATGAGGGATAAATGTGGCCTATTTGCTTGGGACATCAACCTGATCTAGACTACGATATCACTCCAACCTTATTACTCCATGAGCATATTACAATTTCTAGATTAGCAAATCCAACCACATATGCAAGCCGAAAATCAATACAAAATGCATATCGGAATATCCTTATGCCTCTATAATAGTATAATAGTAATTTAGTTCAGTACAGTAAGCAATCAGTTCAATAGATCGAATATGATAGCTCGTAACTTCAGTGGCTTAAGCATATCAGCTTGGCAAGGCACTTGGCCCAATAGTTCTCCTGTACACTTATCATTCAGTTTGATCATTCAATCGGCCAAAATGCCAGCATAGCAGAACAAAGAGTTTCACAATATAGTTTCAATAAGGCATTTACAGTAACTAATGATACAAAATTAATCAAACAGCAAACATGGCTAACAATAATATAGGATACAATTCAATCGATGCGATAACACATAAGATACGAAATCATTCATGGTACCATAACAAAAATGAACAGTTTATCCAAAGTAGTTTTTGTACACATTAGACAATGGTACTAATCACAGACTCAACAAATAATGATAGTTAACAATATTTAATAAACGATAATTAAGACAATAAAACCTCACAAGGTTTAGAAGTTCAAAACAAACAATAACTATGGTCAAGACAGTAGAACCTCATAGTGCTTAGAAAATAGCAATAATGATAATCAGATTGGATATCAAGCATTAGAACCTCACAGGGATCAACAATCAATCAATAACAATAACGATAGCAAAGACAAGTATCAATTTAAATGAACCTTACAGGGTTCAATCACAATAATATTGCTTTATGCAAAGAAATACCAAGTTGGTGGATCCTCACCTTAATCACGTCAGTGATGTAGTCAAACTTTACTGATCCTCAAGATCAAAGACTCTGTCACCTATTCAAAAGAGTAACCTTATATTAGAATCCATTTTCAATCCTAACAATCACTAACACTCAGAATCATACCAATAACAGTCCAAATATCAGTAATTATCCTATTGATATGTGGGCAAGGTTTGATTCAATATTACTACCCTAAACATGCTATTTGTATTAGATATATAAACCTACACGAGGTTTACTCATATATATAATTCTATAATTACACTCGATATTGATTATAATAATCTAGTTATCAATATAAATCTAAGCTTTTGTCAATTAAGTCATGGTTACATAAAATTAGGGTTTTCTACACTTAATATGCTATATAATCGATAATTTACATGAAATAGTACCATTTTGGATTCACTAGGGTCATTTAATCGATCAAAGGTATTCTGTTTTCATGCAGGGGTATTCTGATTGATTATTTATATCAATATATTCAATAATACAAGGCGTGGCGATGATCAGAATGTGTATATACATACATGCAATTACATATAACCATCATTATTTTTATTCCAATTCTTCACAAATGAGCTAGAATTTTGATGAGATAATAATTCTACCTAGTTGCCACAGTCACTTTACTATCACCGCTAGAAAACTGAACCACCACCACTATGAGATGCAACTCAGCTCGTAGAACTCAACCCCCAAGTCGATTTCTAGGTTCTCCTTTGAATTAAGCTTCAATTTGGCTTAAAATTGAAGATCACCACCAAGCTCTGCCTTACCATTTCCTCCAATTACTCCATCGCTGGTGATTATTTTCAAGAACAAAAGGTACCAACGTGCTTCTGAGGTTGAAAGCTTCAAAACCCAACCATTCGTTTTGTCAAATGATCGCTGAAGATCAGGTCTCATCGAGCTCCACCGCTGCTCACTTTCAAGTGTCGATTTCACCACCATTCGTTAGCCATTTTTGACTACATATGGGGTTACCATGATCTTGGGAATGAGAGAAAGGTGATGGCCAGATTTGTTTTAGGTTTTGGAGGGTGGCCAGAGAAGTTCGTCGGGGAAGGAGAGAAGTAGTGCGCAGTGATGAGAAGGAAAAATGGGGGTGAAAATGAAATTTCCAATTTTTATAGATTCAACCTTTCCAAATTTGTAGATTGACCCCAACTATTTCAAAAATCATTATATTAGGTCCAAAAAGTTTTTGATGGAGTTCAATCTGGCCACCAATTTTATGAGTCTTCACATTGGGCACTCTAATTTATTAAAATTATATATTAGCCCCCCATAATTAAATAAATGATGCAATCACATCTTTTAAAATTGCATTTTAACCCAGAAAACTTTAAAATTTTTCACAAATATTAAATAAATTCTTAGAAAATAATATTTAAATAAATTATCAAAATATTACAAATGTTAGGGGTGTTACAAGCTAGGATAGGAGTTGTAGTTAACTATTGCTTTAACTCTAAAAGCTCCTTTCACAATTATCGTTCCAGTCAAAAGGTTGATTCTTTTGTATCAACTTGGTTAATGGGCCGATTATCTTAGAGAAATCTTGAACAAATCTTCAATAATAGCCAACTAACCCCAAGAAACTTCTAACTTTTGTAACATTCCCAGGGTGCTTCTAGTTAACTATTACTTCCACCTTAGAGGGGTCAACTTCAATTTTATTTTGGGTGATGACATACCCCAAAAAGGTTATTTTCTCCATCCAAAATTTGCATTTGCTAAATTTAGTATATTCCCGATGTTCCTTCAAAGTCCCGATGACTATGTGCAAGTGCTTTGCATGTTCTTCTTTGGTTCTAGAGAACACCAGAATATTATTAATGAAGATGACTACGAACATATCTAAATATAGTTTGAAAACCCAATGCATCAAGTCCATGAATGTTGCCGGTGCATTGGTTAGCCCAAAACACATCACCACGAATTCAAAATGACTGTATTGAGAATTGAAAGCAGTCTTAGGAATATCTTCCTTGATCTTTAGTTGATAGTACCCTTGTCTTAGATCTAATTTTAAAAAGATCCTCGACCTTTGTAGTAGATCGAATAATTCCTCTACATGGGTTAAAGGGAACTTATTCTTAATAGTAACCTTATTCAATTCTCGATAATTGATGCACATCCTTAGGGTCCTATCCTTCTTTTTGACAAACAGTACTGGGGCTTCCTACGGAGATGTGCTCAGTCTAATGAATCCTTTTGCCAACAATTTTTGAAGCTGATTTTTCAACCTTTTAAGCTCAGTTGGGGCCATTCGATTGGTGTAGCTCCCGATAAGGTGTGAATGATAAATTTTATTTCTCTATCTAATGGCAATGAATTTAATTCTTCAAGGAATATTTCTGGATACTTGGCTACCGCTTTCACGTTCTCTAGCTTCATATTGTCCTGTGGCATATTAATGAGATACGCCAAAAATCCTTGTCCACCTTTTGTCAGAATTCATCTAGCTTCCACCTCCAAGGTGATTGGTATTGAGGATGCATTATCAGCTATGTGGCGTGTTGATATTAACATCTCTCCATCGAGGATGATGCACTTGGTGAAATAATTCACCTGTGCTTGGTGACGCTATAGCCAATCTATCCTAAGTATCAAATCATAACCTTGTATGGGCATTTGTGTAAGATTGACAGGATACACTCAATTTCTAATCATAATTAGGCATTATCAATACATAATATCTGTCATTAACCCTTCACCTAAAGGTGTTCTCACCTTTATTTGATAGGTAATAGTCTCGGGTGGCATATTCAATTTATGAGATAATGTAACAGATATAAAAGAATATGAGGCACAGGGTTATACAACACTTTACTAGGAATATTAGAGATAGAAATTGTACCTTCTACCATGTTGTTAAGATTATGAGCATCTTCGCTCGTAAGAGCATAGGCATGAGCCCGAATCACCTATTTTGTACCAATTCCCATTGCTTATTTCCCTTTACCTGCAGGCGATGGACTTCTCATTTTAGGGAAATTTTTCATGAAATGCTAATCACTTTCATGTTGCAAATATTTGCTTTGATTTTTCTAGCATTCTGTTTCATCATGCCCCGATGGTACATAGTACCCACATTTCATTGGTGCCTTACCTTGATCCGACTTTGTCATCTTGTTAGTCTGAGGATTTTGTTGAGAAACACCTCCAACTTGAAGTTCCAACTACTTCTTGCTTGTGCCACCATGCCCTCCTAGGTTCGGTCTCCATTTTCAATTTCAATCCTCAATCTTAAGGATTTCGTGCAATTTTACCTCCAGTTGTAAGGTCTTGGTCATAGCTAAATTGAAATCCTGTAATTCCCAAGTAGCCAAGTCTCTTCTTAGTTTCAGTCGTAGGCCTTGTATAAATTGTCTAGTCTGTAGACTCTCATCTCTTTGGAGATATAAGGCAAATTGCACTAATCGGCTAAATGTGGCCTCATATTAGCTAACAGATTGATTTCCTTGAATCAAGTCCATAAATTCTCTTTCTCTTGCTTGCTTGGTCACCAAAGGCATATACTTGTCCTTGAATTCTTGAGTAAAATTCTCCCAAGTTTAAAGCATTTCTGCCTCTGTCCATCTATGCTTAACCATCCTTCATTAACTCTGTGCAGGCCTTGTCAAAAGAAACATGGAAACTTGTACCCTCTGTTCACCTAAATATCTCAAAGTTCTGAATATATTATCTAAATCTTTCAGCTACTCTTCTATTTTACAGTTATCTGGCTCTCTATAGAATTTTGGGGGTTGAAATTGCAAAAATCATTCCAAAGCTTGATCATTTGGAATTACTTTTGCTACTCCAGCTCTACCAATTGCTTGATTAGCCAATTGCCCATGTCTTTGTCTCTCATGATATACTGGCTCTACCAGAGGATTCTTATCTGGTTAGTTCATTAGGGGAGTTTGAGATTCTTCTTCATTAGACAGGTGATATAGATAAGTGGGTTTTTCCTGACCAGGTGCATGAGCTTGACGACTCGGGGTTCTCCCTCTCAAACCTATTCTTGTAGGTGTAAAAGCATCACTACTATCCTTGGTGCCATTATTTACTCAAAATTTTAACCCTGTGAACACAAGTCGCAAGCCAAGCTTCAGCTAACACGACCCAATCATTATTCGAGTAAAGAAAATAAGAACAAAATAGATCAACCACCAAAACTTAAACAGCTCAAGACCAACAAGGAAATTAAATACAAGTCGTTAACATTAGATTAATACCAACATAGTTAAAAGTTATATTCAAATATAACAGATTAACTAGCCGACTGCCTAATCGGAATAAAATTGTCAGGGTAGTGAAATATACCTATATATACAAAATAAGAAAAAGAAAGATAATCATGCCCTAAGCTACAACCCCACTAACACACGACAACCTAAGGCACTAAAACGTAGCTATAGTCATTTTTGTCAGTGACATTAGATATTGTGTCTAGCTTGTCGTCCCTCTACTAATTGAAGTCGTCCCATTTAAAGTTCAAGTCCCATATGAGGTTTGGGTCTACTCCATCCCCTTTGTTGTTGATCTCGAGTGGTGCCACAATCAGGGGCTCTAGAATGGGATTAGCATTAGGGACTTCTTCAAGTTCTTCCTCTGATTTTTCTTTAGATTTCTTCTCTCGTTCTACTTTGGGTTCCCCCTCGAGTATAAGTGCCTACTCCCTTATGGGTTGCTTTCCTATGGTAGCCCTTGTTCGTGACAGAGTGTTAGGGCTAGATGGATACTTAAAGGTCCAACTGTAAAATCAATTCTTGCGCCGTCACTGATGAGCTGGTTAATGGCCTTGTTGTAGTATTCCATCATTTGGCCCATCTCATCCACAACTAGGTGGGGAACATCAACTGACTTCCTATAGTTAGAATGCAGTGCTTGAAATATTGCTTCCATATTAGCCTACAGGTTGTGAAGTTTTTGAATTTGCGCCTCCAAAGAGAAAGGAAGCTATGGCACAATGAAGAAGACAAAGAAGACGCTCCTTTTCCTTCTATTTTTTTTATTTTTTTTCTTTCAATAATCTATTATCTTTTGCTCATTTTAATGTATTGCTTTAATATTTTTTCTCTTTTTCATTTAAAATTATACGTAGATATAATTTTTTAGTTCTTAAATTTGAAATTTTATTAATAATACTTATTAAATTTATTATAAATAACTTTAAATATCATTGTTTTATTAGCTTAAAATATTTAACTTGAAATATAATAATATTTTATTTTTATATAATAATTTGTAAATATTATACTTTTAATTATATGTAAATTTGAATAAATCATATTCACAAAGGAGAAATAATATGTAAAGAATTGATATAAAATGTTCTATATTTTTTGTTTGAATTTAAAAATAGTATATTAAATCTTTATAAGGAAAAATATAACATGTATAATTAAATTATATACTAGTTTGTACAAAATAATTTTATAAAAAAATTAAGTATTATTGTCTCATAACAAAGTTCATATATTTTATTTGGTATTCAAAATTATGCTAACTACATATTGTAAAAGATAATAGACATTTTCACATGTTTTAATATCTTTAAAAACTTTTAAGTGTTTTAAATTGTAAAATGTGTGGAATGCCAGCGACCTTTTTAAGACATTGCAATGGAATTGAAACAATAGCCTCCTTTCCATTCTCCATGACAATTCCTGCAAACTATGTTTGGTACTGGTGATTTCTTTATAGCTGGTGAAGTTCTTTTCCATGTGGAGCTTGGCAAATATTAAATCTTGCCTCAGAAATGGGAGAAATTCTACATTATTCAATGTGGGCTGGACCGAAAAAGGAAGAATGCATAATTAGTAGCTAGTAAGCTTTTTTCTTTTTACAAAAATTTGGATTCAGAGTAGTAGATAAAAAGTTTGGTTTTGACTTTTGTTTTCATTGGCATTTTTAGTTGATTATTACTCTTCTAAAATTTAAGTATGCGGTTTATTTGGAACTTGATTGGTACTGATGGAATCTTAATATAAAATAAATATTGAACATAGCTCAAATTCTTTTGCTTACTAGTGATTAATTTTAATTAAGTATTTATCTTGATTTTCATACAATTTTGAGGACATAAACTTTTATTCAATCTTAAATTAAATGAGGAAAAAAGAAATGAAGATCATAATACAAGCTGTTGATACATTGGCATTAATTTTTAGCACACTACATTGATAATCTTATAAGGATTGCTTAGTGGTGATTGAAGGTTTAAAATTTATCCACTTGCAATATTACTAAATACGAAACCAAGTACTTGACGAAAACTTTATTCCTTGAGTTTTATGTTAATGCTAAGCTAATTACTAGGAATATTAGTTTGAAATTGTACATGTAATTGAAGCTGTGAATTAATCTTGCACTGAAGGTTATTCAACTTGGCATATTAGTTAGCCATAATTAGTAATCACTGTTTAAAAAACGAATCAAACTGGATGATCGAACTGGTTGAACTATCAACTTCCCTATGAACTGGTCTAGTTATGAGTAAAAACTAGTAGACAAAGTAAACCATCATATTTTGTGAAAACCATTTGAACTGGTGGTTGAACCATTTGAATCATTCATGGTTTAAGAAAGCTGGATTAGTTTATTTATTTTCTTTTCTTCCCTTTTATTTTTGACATAGTTAACACTTTTTTTTGATTTTTTTGGCTTGATGTGAACCTACAAAGCTAAGATACATTTTAATAAGGTGAAAACCTAAAATACTCAAACAAATATACAAAATAAAAGTCCCAAATGAAATCTAACATTGTAATTTTTAAATTTGACTAGAAGGTAGAAACCATTAGTCCCTTACCCAACCTATGTGCTTGTGGTTGTCTCTTTCAAGAAATTCTAATTTATGAAGTTGAACAATATAATTTAGATTCCTCATATTTTATGTTTGGTATTTTATTAACTTTAAGTAATATATAAAATATACAATATATTACATAATTATGATGTCATGGTTCAATTGCGATTTAATTAAGGTTAGATTAATGGTTGACCTTGTGAACCATGAATCAATAAGTTTTTCAGTTCAATAAATTGTCCAATTTTTTGAATAATGTTAGTAATATGATATAGCTTTGAATTTTATCTTTATAATGAAGGAAATTTAGAATTGCCAAAAGAAAGCTGAATTTTATGTTAGTTTGCTCCAGCTATTTAATTTATTTCAAAAGTTATTTCTAATGTTATGATTAGGTGCATGACTTGCATAGGTCCATAGCTTGCATACAAGGTTACAGTGGCAAAATTTTTTAATCCACTTAACGGGATTGTAGTTCTAAATCTCCTATGGGTAATGATGCTAGTATCTAAACCTTAAGTAAGGTCTTCCTATGGGTAATAATAGCTATGTCTAAACCCAGTTAACAGAATTGTAGTTAAGATTTTGATCAAAGTAGCCGATTAAATTTCAAAAGTTCACAAGCATTAATAAATAAATAAATTGTGATGAAGTATATATTTTATTAAATCCCAAAAGTATTGAAAGTATGTTTTTGGAAATATTTTGATAAGTACAAGTTTGTAACTATCTTTGTAAAGGATATAGTAGAGAATGAAGACAATGATCAACTTTGGACTTGCTGAGGAGACATGAAGATATTTCTTAGTTTCTATTAAAGTTTGAATTACTACTTTGAAACATTTGTTTATTATTTAATACAATTTTATAAGGATTGTAATAGTTAGGATTGATTTTTTAAATATAGGTGTTTGATTTCTAAGTTTAAGAATTTGAATTGTTTTCTGCTACAATACTTTTGAAGTTTCATAATAATATTTTGTAGATTTTAGTATATTATGATATATGAGGCTTAATTATCCTAAGTCATTTAGGCATAGGAATATTACTGTATTATATCATGAATTTAGGGCATGACACCTAAAAAACTAATATAAACAAAAATTTTAGCAGTTAAATGGTTCAACAATTTGTTGTTCTCTTTTTCTAGAGTATTTTCTTAATTTCATTGTTCAAATGTTTTGCTATTCCTTGCTTTTTCTTGTGTGGTAGGTTAATTAGACTAGATTTGATATGAGAGTATTTGGTTAAACTCATAAGTTTTTAAGCATATTTTATAAAGTATCTTAGCTTACAAGCTCTTAAGAAAAAATTGCAAATCTTATAACCTCTCTTAGAAAATGAATAGAGCTTTTTACTCATTTTCAAGATTTTAATACATTTCTTTAATTTTATTCGTATATTTACAAAGTTGTTATTATTAGCATCTTATAAGTTCTAAGATTTTATTTTATCCAAACACTTTAAAATCTTATATTTAAAATAAGATACAATATTTTATAAGTTAACATCTTATTATATAAGCCTCCTTTATTACCATATTTAGTTATTATGTGCTATTAGAGTATTGGTTAATATAGGGTGGATAATACATTTATTACTTTGTTTGATATGTGAGATTGTATTTAAGATTATCTGTGTAACACCCCTAGAATTTCTTGATTTGCATTATTTTATTGTCACTAATTTTATTATTATTTTTATTTATGAAGTTTTACTTAATAATTATTTCCAAAATTTTAGTGGTTATAATTTTTAAAGACTTAATTGCACACAAATAAAGAGATGAGGGATTTGCATGAAAAACTCCTAGTCAACTGGGAGCAAGTGGTGATTTTCAAATTTTCAAGGATTAATTGGAGATTGCTTAAAATGTTTTGGGCCAATCTGCAATATCCAAAAGTTCAATTTGATAAAAGTTGCAAAACTTCTTCACCATTTTTCTTTTCCTTCTTCATTTCTTCATTGCACCACCTATTCATTGGCAATCTCCTCACGGCAACCATTTTTTTACACCTGAAATGACCAAAATACTCCCCACACCTCTTGCCACACTAGCACACAACATGCACGATTGAACTACCACTAGTGAAGCCACCACAAGAGAGGAACGAGGAGCTTTTCACGGCAATGCAAAAGGGTTTCTAGTTTTTAGACGACCGACATTAGCTTTGAAGGATGATCTGGGTAGTACTCGATGAGGAGAATAACATGGAAGTGTTGCATGGCGGTGAAATGCAGAGGTGGAGGTGAAAATCGACAGTAGAGCAGGTAAATTGTGAGGGTTTTGGGGCAATTTTAGGAAGGTTTTCGAGCAACTATTGTTAGAACTAAGGCTACTAATGGAAAGCTTGTGCATTTGAATTTAGTTGTACCTTTACTATATATATGTTGCATGTGTTGTACCTTTTCTATTTTAGTTGTATCCTTGCCAAGAATAGAAATTTGGGAATAATTGATATATCCATGTATATATATGTGTTGATACCTATGCAAGGGATATTGAATAATGGACCCAGATTTATCATGTATAATGCCAAATTGGATTTAAATAGTATTAATCCTAAGCTTTAAGTGATGAGATTAATAAGATAATTTGACCATTATTTGTGGATTTAGGACCTAATGATATTGTTGGGGTTAATTATTGAGAATTAAGTGATAATGGTGATTATAGGTTAACCTTGTGATAAGATTGTGTAATTGGAAACTAGCCTATATTTTGGTGAGTGAAATCGATATATAAGCGAGATTATTTTAGCGATGCTAATTTTGTTAACTATTATTGGATCAATAGTGATTATTAAGCTGTGAATTGTCATGTTAATTGGTTATTTAGCAAATTTGGGTTATATTACAAACTCAATAGCATTGTATTAGGAGTCAAACATGAATTTTGACTATAATTTTACTCTTTTGGCTAGGTGACGAAGAGGTGGGTCTTGAGGACCAGTAAGCTACCATTTTGACTGCATTTTCGAGATAACTGAGGTAAGGGTCTCCCACTTTGTATAAGCTTACTTATTACTTGTTGAAAACCCCTGTGAGGGTTTGCTATTTGGCTTCATTATAACTATATGTTCTTGCGACATAACCCCCATGAGGATTAACTTGCTTGATTGTACCTATTCATAATTATTTGAATTGCAGTTGCTTATTTATTTGAGATCTGTACTTGATTGTGCACCTGATTGTACTCTCGATTGCTTGATTGTATACCCCTGTGTGGGCTAGTACTTGTATCACTCTATTGAGTCATTTTTGTTTGTTTTGGCATCCAGAACTCCTATATATCTTGATTAGTACTTGTTTCATTTAGTTCTTGTTACTATTTTGTTATCAGATATCTTGCTGGCATACTCAATTGTTTGTAGCTTATTATCTGGTTAGTTGGCTTGATTGTACCTGTTTGTCATTCATATATTGCCTTGTCGGCATATTCGATTGCTTGATTTGTACTTGTCATACCTAATTATACTTGTTGTCCTTATCATACTTGTATGTAGATAGTACTTGGGCTAAATGCCAATCCTATGCAGAATGTTGGGATAAATGGGACATGCCTTGCAGTTCGCTTGGGTGTCCATGATACGCTTGGGATTTTCTTTTAGGTATCACAGTGCACTAGGAATTCCCCCTGGGCATCGTAGTGCGCTATACGGTCCATATGGGCACACCAATTGTATGCCGAGATGTCACATTTGAAAGTATTTATTTGAATGGTATTAGGTGAATTGATATGCATGTCTTACTTGTTCCCGAACTGAGGTGTGAGTTCCCATTTTGTTTGTGTAGAAACTAATCTTCATTGTTCCTTACATTACGTCAGATGTGTATTGCAGTTTCTTACTAAATGTTATGAACTTGGCTGGATCAATTAACTTCACACAGAAGTATTAAAGAAAACTGATGCGGGAAAGCATAGAAATAAGTTTTACTTAGACATGATTTCACATAATCATGGATGAGATACAGTTGACCTTCGGAATGCATCTATGTCTTAAACAAATGGATGGGTCATTTTTTCATCAAACATAATTAGTGGTAGTGCATACATTTATCAGAAATGAACCAAGGGAAATGCAATATTATTTTAAGTAAAAATCTAGACTAGAAGTTTCCTTTATGATCCTTACTTGATGATTTATTGGAGTCTCCAAATTTAAATAAACTAATATAGATACAACAGTGTTTTGGTATCACATATCCCTCAAAATGCTTCAATGTTTAGTAGGTCCATAGTATTTATATTTTGAGTGGTGAATGAATTGAATGCGTTTTAGCCAAGCCTCCGTGTGATGTAATGCATTAAGATAGCATTCAATGTAGTGCAATGATTTATTTGTCATATTGTGTTGGTACTTCTTCTTTCTGCATGTGTATTTAAGTACATGTTGAGAGAAAATCATACTTTTTGTGGGAAACATGACATAACCAACTCGGGATTAGATTTGACATGACTCTGTATAATTCTGTGATAGCCAGCTTCACCATTAACCATTGGTCTTGTTTACATACCACGCTTATATGAGGTTCTATATTAACCACATTAATTTTGGTTCTAATTTGACTAATTCATTTAGTTGCTTTTGTTTCTTACTAAATGTTATTTGTATATAGCCTTATATATTGTTCTTTTAGTGGTGTATGCTGAAACAATGGCAATAAATTGATTTAGTTTGCTTAGTATTGTGTATTTTTTTAGGGAACAATGGAACTAAAGTCTTCACCTTAATGCCCATGTGGTGGGGGTATGATGGTGCTCCGTTAATCAAACACTTCTCATAATCTCGGGCGATGGTTCTACAAGTGTCCAAAGGGAGCAAACCACCCTAGACACTTCATATGGCATGATGTGTACTAGGGGCTAGCCTTATCATCTTCATTTGACATGCATGGTTTATACAAACCCCCGATTGGTACTTTCAGTTCAAGTAGATCCATTCATTATCCATCATCTTATAGGGGCACGAACTCTCCATATCATGGGGATTTAGGGGATGTAGAAAGAAATGAAAGTTCAAATGCTGCTCATGTTGGGCATAACACTCATTGTGTAAGCATTGGTACTTTTAGCCCCCCTGATCCTAGTATTAAACCTGTCTTGATGGTAGAGGGTTGTGTCAATTGGGCCCTTGTTGTTTTTGTTGCGTTCGTTGGGATTGTATTGGGTTTAGCTATTGGAAAACTCATGTTCTAATTACATGACATAGCATCTAACAAATATTATGTAATAATATATATGATATGGTGTGTAGTTTGTAAGTAGATACCTCGGATTAGTTGACATATTATCTGTTTATGCATTTCGTAAACATGATTTTATAAATTTATATTTTTTGTATGTGTCATTAATTCCATAATACATTAGTCCCACCTATTAGCTCACCATGTTTTTATCTTGTTTGGTTTTCTAATTCACGATATAAACACCAAGATTTTGCATGAAATGAGGATCTTAATAAAAAATGAATGGTTGATTAGTATATTAAAATAGAAATTAGCATGGTGCATCAATACTTCATGCCACATACAAAGTTGTTTTGTCCTTTATTACAAAGCTTTGGGAAAAGGGGTAAGCTTTCTTGGCCATGCAGATTCTTCCCATTCGTATGTAATATGTCAAGATTTGCATTATTCTCTTCACTCTTGGAAATTGGAAGGGCCTCACATGTGTACTTGTACAAGCCTTTACAGGCTTCATTTCCATTAGTTTCATTTTTCTTTCTTAGTACAAAGGCCTTAAGACTGCTAAAGCATGGTTCAGTCATGGCCTCCCACTCATGTTAAATCCAATCACGGGAATGGCTATTGAAATTTGATAACACATTTTCAGTATATAGTGCAACTCCACAGATTTGTGAAACACACTATAATGAGTATTTTCTACTTCAAATTAAACCAAGTCACATTCATGGCTCCAAGGCATCCCTAAAACCAAGCTTCTATCTTCTACACTCCTATGTGGGTGGAGTCCCTTGATAAGGAGTCCATATCCCGACTTGTGAAGTTTACTCATATGGATGGATGACCCCTTAGTCAAAATGATGTAATAGTTGTTCAGTCATGCTTATAGTATGTGAATCTTAAGTTCAAAACCAACTTAACTTACAATGATGCAAGCATCTATTTCAAATATTTGTAGCACAAACATACTATATTTAGTTTTGTGATATCGTTAGACCCTATCGCGTATGATGAGTCAAACAACATGGTCATTGCAAAAGCATATATATGGGACTACATCACCATGGCAAGTGTTTTCTGGTCTTGTGTCTATTTTTTGTATTTATTGCTTTATTCAACCTAGTCACTATCTAAATAATGATTGTTTTTTAGAAATTTCCACTGTCAAAGGCGTACATGATAAAAGGGGAATCATAGCGGTCAGATCTATGTGATATTTTTAGTCTTTCCTAAAATATAAACCTATTTCAAAAGTCGGACATCATTCAAATTTTTGACGATAGCGCCTTAATCCAACTAGTTTTGACCAATCCCATTGTGAATATTGTTGCATACCCACCGCCGGTAAGTGGACTGCTTGCTTCATCATTCTGGAATATTCTATACCCTACTTCTGATAATGATGAGGCAAGCCAGGACTTTGTGAAGTTAACGAACCATAATCTGATTCCAACTCCACTTATCGCTCTGTACATAGATATGTACGGATATATATGGATGAAGCACGATGATTGAGAATGGTGTGGATTGTACCATCCATCACCAGGTGGCCAACTAGCAAGCTCCTATGCGAGTTCAAGTAACACTCCTAAGGGGCATGAAAAAAAATGATGACTCTTAAAAAAAATCTTTTAATTTCTATGTGTGGTGTAGTTTTTGTGTAGTAAGTGCCATCGTCCTCTTGTGCCGTATAATGTGCTTTTATTTTCCTTGTGTTTGGAGTATGTCGTTGCCATGCCTTGTTTCGTACTAAATGTTATTTGTAGTAATAGATGTATTAAGTGATGTTTAATGGTTTGTATTTACCATTTAGATGGTTGCCTAACTTGAGCATATTGAACCCACAAATCATATAATTTTACAACTTAGATATATTGAACCCATGAATCATATATTTTTTTTGGTGTGCTTCTGATTGCAAAGCTAATAATAATCGCCACCCCACAACTTCACAATAGGGGGTATATCTCAAAAAATAAAATTTGGGTTCTTTGACATATGTTGTCCCTTTTTCTTAATTTGTGAGGCCAAAAAAATCATATATTACATATCAATGTAGTTGTCATCCTATTAGGGGTGTAAATGAGATAAGACAATTCGTGAACAGTTCAAGCTCGACTCGATATAAGCTCATATTCAGCTCGATCTTTTCAAGCTTGAGCCAAGCCGAGCTCGAGCTCGTAAGTCAAACAAGCCGAGCTTAATAATATTCGGCTCAAAAAGCTTATGAGCCTAAACAAACGTTTTTATTATATATATACATACATATATATAATTATAATTTAGGTCAATATAATAAAATCTAAAAAGATAAAATAATAATAATAATAATAATAATAATAATAATAATAATAATAATAATAATAATAATAATAATAATAATAATAATAATAATAATAATTCAGTTTTTTATTTTTAGAAAAACATATAACAAATTATTTAAAAAATTTATAGCTCTAATTAATTCAAACCTATACGAACTTGAATTCTAGCTCGTTCGAACTCTCCATCATATTATGGCCAACATCTATTTCTTCATCTCTCCCACTTGTCCCCCCCAATACAATATCCTTCAATAGGTCAACACGCATCTATGTGCAAATGTAATTATGTAGTAATGCACATGCCATGATTATCATGTTTTAGGTCTTGATTGGATAGTAGGTGATGTTCCGTAGCATAGCCCATCGGGACTTAAGGAGTCTGAAAGCTCTCTCAATGATGGTGCACACCCTAGCATGTTTCATGTTGAAGTACTTTGCGAGGGTTTTGTGGTGCTAATGCTCCATTAGTCCAATCATCTAGTTGGTATCTTACCCCCACGATATAGGGTCAGAAAACCCTCACTGTTGGTGTATCTAGCGTCGCATAGATAGTAATTCCCTAAAAAAATGATGACTTAAATTAGATACAACAACATAACTGAGGCATGTAGACCATTGGGTTTGTTAACAACCACCCGTAAAACTCGGCTATCAGCAACCGATCTCTCCCATGTGACAAGTACATAAATGAAGTGCTTGTCATGATTGCAGACGCTAAGAATGCTAATAGCTACATTACTTTTTCTAGACCTGTACCTTGTTTTATTATTGAATAGTACACGAACCAATATATATGTGACATCAAGTGCACCAAGACATCCCTGCACGATATAATCCTCAAATTACATAAATACATTGTGAAGTTCTATACATAGATGAATTTAAAATATATCCCTGATATGAACACACCTTAAAGCATCTCTATAGTTCAGCATCACAGTCCTCGTCAATTGGCTGAGGGTGAATGAGAAGCAGTGGACAAATCTTTATAACTGCTCTTTGACATTCTTTGAAGTACTTGCCAACCATGTGATCCGATCTCTTGAAATCATGTTTAACGATCCTATTTTTCTCATGATGCACGAGAATGGATAAAAAAGTGGCCAATTTTTCTAGAATTCCTACAAATTTTTTGTCTCTAAGCCCCCCAACATGTTCAAGTAAGTAACAAAGCCTCAAAAATGCATTTCTATCCATTCGTAAGTTATTCAAACACGCTTCATCATCTAATTCCACAATCTCCCTCAAGTGCTTTACCTGATCCATTATCTTACATATAACGCCCCACCTCCTATGACTCCAAGTATGTGTACCCCTAATTCTCCCATAACGTATAATTTAAGCACAATAGTGCAAATAAATGCAAACGATCCTTCAAAGCAAAAACATGTAAATCCATATAAAAATACAAATTTTTGTATTCAAATCCA